>CM076572.1:217879419-218096400 GCA_034641835.2 Pinus albicaulis
GCTAAGATTGTTAGAGGACAAGGTTTTTGCAGATTATTTGCAGGAGCTCATAACATACCAGAAAATCAAGATCCAAGTCAAGATATTCAAGTAAGTCAGATAAGTGTTACAAATTCTGGATCTCAATATGCTGATCTTATCTATTACTTGAAAAATGGGTATGCTCCTTCTAATCTTAGCTATAAGAGTAAACGCGCTTTAAGGTTAAAGGCTATTAAATACCAGATCATTGATAATGTGTTATTTAGAAAAAATTATGATTTAATTTTATTAAGATGTTTGGAAAAGATTGAAGCTGAAAAGGTTTTGCAGGAATTGCATGATGGACCAGCAGGAGGTCATTTTGGAGGTGATACCACGGCTCACAAAATAATTCGCGCTGGTTATTACTGGCCTACCCTTTTTAAAGATACACATGATTACGTAAGAAAGTGCCAAATTTGTCAAACTGCAAGTGGAAGACAAAGGAAACCAACTTTTACTTTGCAACCAGTAACTATTGAGCAACCATTCGAACAATGGGGGCTTGACATTATTGGTGAGATAATACCTCATTCTTCCAAACAGCACAAGTACATCCTTACTGCAACTGATTACTTTACAAAATGGGTAGAGGCAATCCCATTGAAGGTAGCCAATTCTGATGCAATTATTGATTTCATAGATCAATTCATCATAACCAGGTTTGGTGTACCTCAAGCTCTTGTCTTTGATAATGCATCTTACTTCTCTAGAAAAAGTTTAATTGAATTTGCAGTCAAAAGAGGTTTTAAATTAAAATATTCAGCAAATTATTATCCACAAGGTAATGGTTTGGCTGAATCCACTAATAAAAACCTTATCAAAATCATTAAAAGGATTGTTGATCAAAATCAAAAGAATTGGCACAAATCTTTAATCTTTGCGTTATGGGCTGATCGTATCACTGAAAAAGCTTCAATAGGGACTTCACCTTTCAATCTGGTTTATGGAAAAGAAGCTATGATACCATCAAATTTAACTCTTCCATCATTAGCCCTAGTGCATTTTATTGAAGAAAATCCTTCATCATCCATTCAATTGAGATATGATCAAATCCTTAAACTAGAAGAAGATAGGGATAAAGCAAAAATTACTCATGAAAAACATCAACAACTTGTAAAATCTTCTTTTGATGCAAGTTCTACCGGCTCAAAAAAATTGTCAATTGGTGATCTCATTTTGAAATGGGATAAAGCACACGAAGAAAAAGGTAAATATACCAAATTTCAGAAAATGTGGCTTGGACCATTTCAGATCGTTGAGAAGATAAGCTCAAATACATTCATTCTCCAAGATTTAACAGGTAAGAGAGAGTCTCTTCCTGTAAATTGGCTTATCTTGAAGAAATTCTTTTCATAAGGAGGTAACCCCTTCTTAAACTGTACATATTTCTTTCTGCAAAAGTTTTTGATTATTTTTGTTTTTACAAATAAAGGTTGTTTATGAGTCTCTGATTGACTGTTTACTATTTGAGAAAATTTCTTCGGAAAAATATTATAAATATTTATTTTGTGTAAATAAATTTTTTTAAAGTAATGATCACATTTTTTGAATAGTTTAAAATAAGATGTTAAACTTTGAAAAGATTATTTCAATCATTTACATGATCTTTTGAAAACTTTTGAAGAAAATGTAAAGCATTATAAAGTTTATTAAGCAGAGAAAGGTTATCTATCAAAGTATAGATTTTTTTTTCAAAGTTTTGGAATTCAAAAAACTCTAAAAATTTCATCCATTGATTCTTAAGGATAAAACTATTTCACCCCATCCATTTAAGTTGTGATTTTTTAGAATGTAATTCTAAGAAATTATATGAAAATTTTAAGAGATAAGAGGTCTCATTACGAGCCGACTTACCATGTTCATAAGGAGTAATAAAATTGACATTACCAATACTGCATACCAAAACAGGGTAATGGCTTATAAATATAAGACAAGGGGTCTCATCACGAGCCAGCTTGTTCAGTTTAATTATAACTAGTGAATGGCATTGTTATTAACTGGCTGCCAAACCAGAACAATGGCTCTTAAAATAAAAATAAATAAAAGAAAAAAACATGAGATAATAGGTCTTATGAATTTATCTTTTAAAAAGTCATAATTTTAGTTGGATGGGACAATGAATGGTTAATGGTTTAAAGGTAACCCTGTCGAGACTATGAACGTTTGCTGGCAGCAGGGGCAATACCTATGGCAATAGAGTATATTATAAAACCAAAACTTGGAGAAATCCATTTACTTCATTATTAACACCAATCAAAGCTTGATATAACTCAAAATGTTTTTATTTCTTAAGGAATTAGACAGAAATTATGAAATGATTTTTATTTTTCTTTTTCATAGCAGCATTTTATTTTAATTATCTTAAGATAGTTTTCATTATCTTTAAAAACCTTTACTTACTAAAGATAGAATGTTCATTTTATTTTTTCAGAGATAACTGTTTCTTTCAGTGAATCGCCAATTGTTGTGACCAGCAACAACCCCCCTTTTTATTTATTAGTAATAATACTAATTAAATGGGGACCCTTAGTTAAAAATCCAAAAAAAAATCAATTAGGATTTGTTTGCCTTTCAAATAAAACTTTCTATCATAAACTTATAGAAATCCCTTAGAAAGAATATTTAGAAACACTTAAGTTTATGATAGATTATAATAAAATTGCTCTTGAAACAATATAGCGCATCCATAACAAAAATAGTATATATAAAAAACGCATTGATCGCAGATCGCATAGCACAGAAAACAGAAATGATTAATGAATATCTTTTGCGCTCTTTTCAAATATGTGCTTTTGCAATTCTGCGCCATGCGTCCTTTTCAAATATGCGATCATGCGCTTTTGCGATTTTGCGCTTTTGTGATTTTTGCGATATGCGCTTTGCGCTATTGCGCAATTCCCGTTTTTGCGCTATTTTTATGACTGTGATGATTTCATTTTGCGATATTGCGACATTGCGATATTGCGATATTGCGCAGCAAATCGCAGATCGCAATGTCGCAGATTCATGTAGGCGCGCTATCCCAAGGCAATCTTCCCATATGTCAAATCCGTTATGTGCTTTAATGATTATATTAAATGATTGGATTGATTATTAATGTGAAATGAGATTGTGTTTAGATTGAAAGTCGTTTCACAATTAAAATATTATATTTCATCCGCTTTCATATTCAAAACAGTCTCATCACCTTTCTTATATCATTACTCTCATTTATTCGTAAAACGCAGGCACGAAGGAGAAAACGACTATACAAAGCTTCCGCTAAACACTATGGGTAAGAAGGAGAAGAGCTCAAATTCTGAAAACAAAGAAATGGCTTCGCTATACGCAGACATCGCCTGTAACAAGGATGCCGGTATATCCACTTGGGAAGGAATGTATAATCTGTTAGAAGAAGAAAACCCTGTGGTGATAAAAGTTGCAGCTACAGCAAGTTCAAAGAATACGTCTGAAGCAACCCTTAGAGACTTGGCTTGCTCATTTCTGCATAGAATAGCAGCAAGGCCAAGGATTCTCCCATATAGAGACATGGTGAGATGGGTGCTGGATAGCACAGATATTTCAGACAGACAATTCAGAACTCCATCTGAAGAGCTAATCGGGTCATTCACCATAGAAGATCTGAGATTAATGTATAAGCTGCCAGAACCTCAAGCGACTTTCAACAAGAAATTTATGGAAGAGTTTGCCAAAGAACACTCAAATTTGGCAGAATTCACAAAGGAGTGGACCAAAAGAAGTGAACCATTGAAGAAAAACAAACAAGGTATGTACAGCACGGGTTCACTTACCTCTCCTTATTGTTTTACTGCTGCCATGTTATGCAGGCTTTTTGGAAAGCCTGACATAAATATCATCTTACCCGAATGGCTTCCGTTGTTGAATGCGGCTGTTAATTCTACAATTGTAGATTGGGCCAAAATCCTATCTGATAATCTCACCACTGCTATTTTTCACTACCGGTCTAAACGAAATGTTTCCCAGCGGGTTTATCCGCCTTTTTATTTATCTGCTTATGTCATGGACGCCATCTGCTATGTCTCTAAATTCCCTGTGATGGGCTGGAAATGGACTATCCATGATCCTTTGCCCATTCATGTGTACCATAAAGAACTATGGGAGTCTAAGTTTGTCCCCCATTTTTACCAAATTTGTCATGGAATAATGCTGCCATTGTACATAACATTGTATAATAAGGATGCCCCAAGGTTATCCTCAGAAACAGAGGTTGATATTCTCCCCGTCGCGAGATAGTTTGGAGAAGAATTGTTCACTTATATTATGGTTTTTGGAAGTTATGCTTCTCCCCATGTTTTAGCCCTATATGTTCCAGATAGACTTGTAGCTTGGGAAATTGCTTATCAGACCTGTGGCCAGGGAGGTATAACAAAAGATTTAAAAGAGAAGAAAAAGGGCATTTGGCCACAATTTCCCGTAAAATGTGGAACATTTTCACTGTTTGATATTGGTCATGCATTTCAAGAGATAGGAAACATTACATCCCTACAGCTGTTCAAATTTTCGAGAAGGTTATTCGACCCAAATGATATTGTTAATAATTTTACCAATGCAATCAAAGTAAGGGAATTTTCCGGGGAACAGGATCTTTTTGATGATATGTTCCAAGCAAGAAATTCATTCAAAGAAGTTTTGAATTTAGCTCAAGCTCAGCTATCTCCAGAGGAATTTCAGGAATTCAAGCTTTACAGAGAAAGAAGACTAATTCCTATTCCTTTGGATAATCTACGTTTAGAGCCCGCAAGGGAGCAAACTCCTAGTGTTAGTCTTAATGGAAGTTCAAGTACAGGTAAATCTAAATCAAAATCTGACAGAGATTCTGAACACTCCAATAAGTCTAAAGAAAAGGAAGATAAAATGGAAGAATCCATTAAAGATTCTGCATAATCTAAAGAGCTTACTCAACAACAAATTTTGACTTCTCAACAGACAAATCCTCCTCCAACCAATGTACAACAACAGCCAGTCACCATTGAGTTAGATAAAGAATGGGAAACCTTTAATCAATTGATTAATGTAGAAGGACAGAATGTACAGACCCCTGTCCAGACAACCAAAGTTTTGAGCACAGGAACAAGAAGCACAGCCGTAGTAACAGAGCACATACCAATCACACCCTCCTCTGAAATTGTACTTAATGTAGAGGACATTCCTCCTCTGGATGTATTTTATAGCCCAAAATACAAAGCAGTAGTAAAGAGACAAAGGAAAAAGAGAAAAATAGAAAGTGCAATTGCTACTGAAGCAGAACAAGTAGATGTTTTGTGGAAAGATCCTGCCACAGAGCCTACTCATAATCTCACTAAGTTATCTCAAATAACAGGATCTTATGCTTCTGCAACATTTGATAAAGAAGTTGAGATAAAACTTTTGTTGGATGAAAAAGAAGAACAGATAAAAGCTCTGCAACAGCAATTGCAACAGGTACAGGCCAATAAGGAAGCACAATTAAAACTTGAAGAGTTACAACAACAACTTCAAGAAATGCAAACAGGACATCAAAAAAACCTGGTTGATAAAGACAAACAAATACAGATTATCCAAGATCAGCATAAAGATGATCCTAAAATTCCTGAATTCATTTCAGAAACCATCTCTTTGAACAATCAACTACTGCAACAAGAGGAAGTTTTCTGCCAAAAAAATCTTGCAATGGAACTCTTTGTGCCAAGAGAGTGATAAAATCACAAATCATGTCGTAGATTTATGAAATGATTATTATTTGATTAATGAAAAGATCAATGATTATCTGGCATGGAAAAAGACAGAAGAAGGCAGAAAAGCTGGTGCACCCATCATTAATGAGAACCATAAAGAAATATTGTTTAATAATTGGGATGCACAAATCAGAAGGGCAGAAAAGGCAGCAGAGGAGGCGACTACAGCAGCAAACACTCTCACTGATTGTGTAAATGACAATTTACACAAAGCTAACTTGGTCCCTGAAACTGTTCCAGGATATCTCCCACAGGAAAATCAACTGCAAACAGAATGGAGGCAAAAGGCAGAAGAAAGAGAAAAATCCATCCAAGGGCTGACAAGATTGAATTGGGACTCATACTGGATGTACTTGGTGAAGCCACACAGTCAGCACAGTGCGCTCAATTGTATCATCAATGCTATAGAGAAGATTGCTCCTACGCTTGCCGACTCTGTCTTTTCAGGACAATTGAATTCTGAAGTCGGTCAACCGCATCTTCTCAAAACTATGCTAGATGCCTGCAAGCTTAAAGATCAAGTTAATAGATAGATAGATTTAGTTTTAATTTCACTGTATTTTAGCCTAGGAAAAGGACGGTCATTGAACAGAATCCTTAATTTTTGTAATAAACTATTTTTAGAGTTAGTTAAGTAGTATTTAAACTCCTCTCATGCATTTAGAGAGGGGTCCTGAATTTTAATATTTTTGGACTTGGAGATTGCATTTCTGTACTCCATTGTCTTATATATTTTTTGAAAAGGATCACATTTGGTGATTTTCATGCGGAATTATCTTTGAAGTGTTGCATTTCTGTACCTTGGAATTTGGTTTTGCATCATAGTTACTGGATACAGTATCAGATTGCATTTGAAACTCTTCAATATGAACAAGGTATTTCTATCTGTTCACTGTTGATCTCTTTTGTCTTATGATATTCGGTTTAAAATTGCTATCATTTATATGTATATTGGTTTTCACAACACTTTCTTTTATATCTCATTTCTGAGTATAATTGAAACGTTTTTTTCATAGTTACATGTAAATGGTATACAATGATGAATGCAATATGCTTATATAACTCTGTTTAATTTCTTAAACAGAGTTATCTTTATTTGTTTATGCACATTTCAATTTAATTAATAATACATTTTCATGGTTATTGTTGAATTGAAACAATCTTAAGTTGTATTCACATATAATTACCCGGGTTAGTGTTAGAATTTCTTTATCAGTATTTAGCTTAAATTAGATAGTTTTATTTCAGTTAATTTAGTTCCATTTCCACCCATCCAATCCAATCCATTTAGTTACAAGGAAACTGGTCCTTTAAATCCAGTCGGAGCCACCACACCAAACGGAAAAGGAGCTGCCTTAAGGTCCCGACCGGGTGGTTTTCCCCGATGTTTGAAGCAGAGATTTTCTAGGCTTCAACATTTTTGGCGCTAGAAGGAGGGCCTGAGCTATGAATGGAAAGTAAATCTTTATCCACAAGCCATTCTGAGAGCAAAACACCCTCATTAACTTCTTCAATTTTTTCTGAAATTCAAAATCCTAGAGAAGAAATTGCAAAAAATATTCAAACACCCACTACCAAAATCTCAAAACATTCATACAAACAACATCCTGAGTCTCCTGAAGTTCAAGATCTAATTCATAAATTGAAAAGATTCTCATTATCTCTTGAAGAGTCTGAAATATCTAAAGGTAGTGTAACTTCAAAATTTATTCCTTCCAAACCTCTTACTAGGTTGCAAAGTGAAAAACTTGGTATTCCTCCGAAAGAATTTCCTTTACCTAGTAAGGGAAAAACAAAAAGAATTCAATCGGAAACAGAAAGCGATACAAGTTCATCATCTCATATTCAATCACCTATTTCCAAAACCACAACTCAACAAAGTGCAGTTGTTTCATCATCATCTCTTCAGTCATCATCTCCACAACCATCTTCTCCTCAATTCTCATCAATCTCAACATCATCTATTCCAACCACTTCAATTCAAATACCACCAGTTTCTACTATTCCTCCAATAGTCATCCCAATAATGGCACAGAGACCATGGTCTACTCCAGGAGCAGTCAACATGGCTGCACCTTTACATGATTTACCAGACAATCCTTGAAAATGGCTTCCAAAGTTTATCCCAGATCTTAACATTCAAGCTGAAGAACATATCAATAACTTTATGCTGGCTATTAATTTGAATGGAGTCATACACGAAGATGTTGTAGTTAGATTATTCCCATATACTCTTTAGGGAGTAGCAGGATCATGGTATTTTTCATTACCATCAGGATCCATAACGAGTTGGGACATTTTTGCAGACCATTTTTTGACCAAATTTGGAGATGACCGATCAATTGCAACTTTACTCAATGATCTCTCAAATTTGAAAATAGAACCCAAGGAACCTATAAAAGAATTCAATGCTAGATTCAACAAACTCTTGAACAAAATTCATACAGATTCACAACCTAGTGAGCAAGTCAGAATCGAATGGTATATAACTGACTTACCCTAAAACATAGCAATTTTTGTAGACAGAGCTGCAAAGCCTACATTAGCTGAGAATATGAAAGAAGCTATTTCAATTGAAAAACGTATTACTTCTCTGGAAAAGAAAAATGTTATTGGAGAAAGGAAATCAAAGAAAGTCAACTTTAGAGATGATTCAAAGAAAAAGGCCAAAGATCCATATGACATGGAAGGTTTACAGAAAGTTCTTAAAACCATGTCAAATGAATGGTTGAAATTAAAAAACAAGTGGCTGAAACTTCTACCAAGAAACCATTCCGAAATTTCAGAAGAAACCAAGTTGAATCTAAACCTCCTAATATAATCTCTAATGCAGAATCAGAAGAAGAGGAAGAAGAAGAAGATACATCTATAGTATCAGATCAAGAAGAAAAAAATGAAGAAATAGCTGAATTGAATGGAATGTGGGATTTTATTCTCCCTAATTCTGATAGTGAAGAAGCTATGTCTGTAAGTACTAGGAGTAAATCTACAGCAGAACCAGTGCAAACAGTTCCTAAAAAGAAAATTACAATTCCAAGTAACAAAGACAAACCCACTGTGAAGAAAAATTCTCCATTACCTACTCAAAATCAGCCATCCTCTTCTAATCCTCTCACATCAACAACGAAATCTTTAGTAGTGTCAGATCCTATGGAATACAATATTTTCGAAGACATGAAAAAGATCAAAGCCAACATTTCCTTACATGAACTCAGCAAACTGAAACACCAGCAAAAGTTTCTATTGAAAGAATTAAATGCTACACCAATTGCTCCTTTACCAAGCGGTGTAGTTGCAAAAGCAGCAAGAGGAACTGGTAAGCCACCAGATAAGGTAGATGCTACTGATACTGTGCTCATTGTGGAAAAGTCAAATTCTCAAACTCCTCCTTTTCTTTTGACTTATGAGATGTACAATAAAAATCTGCACAATTGTTTGATTGATTCTGGAGCTTCCTCCAATATAATGCCTACTTCTGTCTGTGCCAAATTGAATATTGAACCACAGAAATCAGCAGTTCATATCGTTCAATTGGATCGCTCTAAATTCCAAGTGGTAGGAGAAATCAATTCAGTTACTATCAGATTAGCCTCAGATCCTAGGATTGTCCAAAGAATTGATATTCTGATTGCTGATATTTCTGAATTCTATGGATTAATCTTGAGCAGGGACTGGTCTGCGAAACTTAACGGTTATATCTCAACCGATTATTCACACATGTGGCTTCCCTACAAAGGGAAACCAAATCAAATCAAAATTGAATGAGAAAAACATATGACGCACACTGTCACTGAATTTGAACAACCTAATGAACCTGTAGCATTCAACAACAATATTCTTGGAGGTTATTCTGCTGAATCATTTCTTGGAAATTTTAAATCTCCTCAATCACCTTTTTCTGTAAATACTTTTGTTTCTCAGATAGAAAAATTTTCACAATCTGATACTTCCAGAATTGTAAATATTTCGGATGTAATTGTATATAAGCCAATAGATAAGTCTTTATTTTGGTCATTATATTTTGATGGATCGAAATCTAGTGATGGAGCTGGAGCTGGATGCATCCTAATTGATCCAAATGGGGAGAAAACCATGCTGTCATGTAGATTAGAATTTGAGTGTACTAAAAATACCGCAGAATATGAAGCCTTGGTTCAAGGACTTTATAAAGCTATAGGGTTAGATGTTAAATAATTGAAAGTTTTTGGTGATTCCGAAATTGTCATTAAACAAGTTAGGAATACTATTCATTGCCTTTCAGGACATCTTAAAACTATCAAACCCTAGTACAAGACCTCACCACTCATTTTTTAGCATTCAATATTTCTCCTATTCCTAGGAATCAGAATACATCAGCTGACTTGTTAGCTAATGTTGCATCTAAACTCTTACCTGCTGAAGATTGCAGTCCTGATAGGTTTTCTGTAGAATTGATTTTTCGTCCATCAGTCCGAGATAATGTTACAAATTGGAGAGTATTCTATCATGATCAAGATATTCTAAATTTCATGACTTCAGAGAAATCATATGATGAGAAAATTATTGACGAAGATGATCATGATTTACAAATTGCTTCAAAAGGTAATGAAAACCCCATTCCAAAATATGTTGTTAAATTAGAGGATTTATATGACATTAAAGACAGATTCAAGAAAGTCACTAATACTAAACTTCAAAGCTCTACCTTGAAGTTTGAATTAGTAAATCTTGGTTCTGATTCTAAACCTCAAAACATTAACTTAGGACTCAATTTAACACCAGAGGAAAGGAATGCATTCATTAAACTGCTGAACAAGTATAAAAACGTTTTTGCTTGGAATTACGATGATATAAAAACATATGATACTTCGATTATTCAACATACAATTCCAATGCTTCCTGATATTAAACCTGTTCAACAGAAGTTGAGAAAGATCCATCCAAATCTCGAATGTCAAATCAAATCAGAACTTAATAAACTTTTGAAAGCCAAAATTATTTTTCCAGTCAGGCACTCTAATTGGGTTTCCAACATGGTACCTGTAAGGAAGAAGAATGGTGATATGATAATCTGTATTGATTTCAGAAATTTAAAAAAGGCATGTTTAAAAGACAATTTCCCATTGCCAACCATGGAACAGATACTTCAAAAGGTAGCCGGTTCTAAACTTATGTCTTTTCTCGATGGATTTTCGGGCTATAATCAAGTTTTAGTTCATCCAGATGACAGATTGAAAACAACTTTCAGAACAAAATGGGGAACTTATGCTTATAAAAAAATGTCTTTTGGTCTAATAAATGCAGGAGCAACTTTTCAAAGAGCCATGGACATAGCATTCAAAGGTCTGATCAATAAATCAGTTGTTTTTTATCTTGATGACATAACAGTATTTTCAAAAAAGAGAGCCAATCATCTACATGATTTAAAACAAATATTTGAAAGATGTAGAAAGTTTGGTATCTCCTTAAATCCCAAGAAATATTTCTTTGCTTTAGATGAAGGAAAACTCTTAGGATTTGTTGTGTCAAAAGATGGTATATATATTGATCCAGATAGAGTGAAAGAAATTTCTGATATTTCTTTACCACACAACAAAAAATCCATGCAATCATTTCTTGGACAGATCAATTTTGTTATGATATTTATTCCTGATTTTTCTTTAATTGTTTTACCTATGCAAAATATGATCAAGAAAAATTCAATATTCAAATGGACGCATAAAGAAAAAGAAGCTTTTGATTCAATCAAACAAGCGATCATTAATGCACCAGCATTGAATACTCCGGATTTTTCTAAAGATTTTACTTTGTATACTCTGGCCACTGAAACATCCTATGCAGCCGTTTTAACACAACTCAATGATCAAGAAATCAAAGCACCAATTTCTTTCTTTAGCTCAAATCTGCAAGGAGCTGAGCTTAATTATTCCGATGTTGAAAAACAAGCCTTTGCTGTGTTTAAATCAATCAAACATTTGAGACCTTTTCTCTTGAAAACACATACAAAAATCATTGTCCCATTCTCTGCAGTGAGGCAATTATTAATTCAAAAAGAAGTAGGAGAAAAGAGAGCTAACTGGGTAACAGCTTTGCAAGAATATGATATTGATATTAAACCAGCTAAGATTGTTAGAGGACAAGTTTTTTGCAGATTATTGGCAGGAGCTCATAACATACCAGAAAATCAAGATTCAAATCAAGATATTCAAGTAAGTCAGATAAATGTTACAAATTCCGGATCTCAGTATGTTGATCTTATCTATTACTTGAAAAATGGGTATGCTCCTTCTAATCTCAGCTATAAGAGTAAACGTGCTTTAAGGTTAAAGGCTATTAAATACCAGATCATTGATAATGTGTTATTTAGAAAAAATTATGATTCAATTTTATTAAGATGTTTGGAAAAGACTGAAGCTGAAAAGATTTTGCAGGAATTGCATGATGGACCAGCAGGAGGTCATTTTGGAGGTGATACCACGGCTCACAAAATAATTCGTGCTAGTTATTACTGGCCTACCCTTTTTAAAGATACGCATGATTACGTAAGGAAGTGCCAAATTTGTCAAATTGCAAGTGGAAGACAAAGGAAACCAGCTTCTCCTTTGCAACCAGTAACTATTGAGCAACCATTCGAACAATGGGGGCTTGACATTATTGGTGAGATAGTACCTCATTCTTCCAAACAGCACAAGTACATCCTTACTGCAACTGATTACTTTACAAAGTGGGTAGAAGCAATCCCGTTGAAGGTAGCTAATTCTGATGCAATTATTGATTTCATAGATCAATTCATCATAACCAGGTTTGGTGTACCTCAAGCTCTTGTCTTTGATAATGCATCTTACTTCTCTGGAAATAGTTTAGTTGAATTTGCAGTCAAAAGAGGTTTTAAATTAAAATATTCAGCAAATTATTATCCACAAGGTAATGGTTTGGCTAAATCCACTAATAAAAACCTTATCAAAATCATTAAAAGGACCGTTGATCAAAATCAAAAGAATTGGCACAAATATTTAATCTTTGTGTTATGGGCTGATCGTATCACTGAAAAAGCTTCAATAGGGACTTCACCTTTCAATCTGGTTTATGGAAAAGAAGCTGTGATACCATCAAACTTAACTCTTCCATCATTAGCCCTAGTGCAGTTTATTGAAGAAAATCCTTCATCATCCATTCAATTGAGATATGATCAAATCCTTAAACTAGAAGAAGATAGGGATAAAACAAAAATTACTCATGAAAAACATCAACAACTTGTAAAATCTTCTTTTGATGCAAGTTCTACCGGCTCAAAAAATTTGTCAATTGGTGATCTCGTTTTGAAATGGGACAAAGCACACGAAGAAAAAGGTAAACATACCAAATTTCAGAAAATGTGGCTAGGACCATTTCAGATCATTGACAAGATAAGCTCAAATACATTTATACTCCAAGATCTAACAGGTAAGAGAGAGTCTCTTCCTGTAAATGGGCTTATCTTGAAGAAATTCTTTTCATAAGGAGGTAACCCCTTCTTAAACTGTGCATATTTCTTTCTGCAAAAGTTTTTGATTGTTTTTGTTTTTACAAATAAAGGTTGTTTATGAGTCTCTGATTGACTGTTTAGTATTTGAGAAAAAAATTTCGGAAAAATATTATAAATATTTATTTTGTATAAATAAGAATTTTTAAAGTAATGATCACAGTTTTTGAATAGTTTAAAATAAGATGTTAAACTTTGAAAAGATTATTTTCAATCATTTACATGATCTTTTGAAAACTTGAGAAAAATGTAAATCATTATAAATTTTATTAAGCAGAGAAAGGTTATCTATCAAAGTATAGAATTTTTCAAAGTTTTGGAATTCAAAAAAAAACTCTGAAAATTGTCATCCATTGATTCTTAACGATAAAACTATTTCACCCCATCCATTTAAGTTGTGATTTTTTAGAATGTAATTCTAAGAAATTATACGAAAATTTTAGGAGATAAGAGGTCTCATCACGAGCCGACTTACCATGTTCATAAGGAGTAATAAAACTGACATTACCAATACTGCATACCAAAACAGGGTAATGGCTTATAAATATAAGACAAGGGGTCTCATCACGAGCTAGCTTGTTCAGTTTAATTATAACTAGTGAATGGCATTGTTATTAACTGGCTGCCAAACCAGAACAATGGCTCTTAAAATAAAAATAAATAAAAGACAAAAAACATGAGATAATAGGTCTTATGAATTTATCTTTTAAAAGGTCATAATTTTAGTTGGATGGGACAATGAATGGTTAATGGTTTAAAGGTAACCCTGTCGAGACTATGAACGTTTGCTGGCAACAGAGGCAATACCTATGGCAATAGAGTATATTATAAAACCAAAACTTGGAGAGATCCACTTACTTCATTATTAACACCAATCAAAGCTTGATATAACCCAAAATGTTTTTATTTCTTAAAGAACTAGAAAGAAAGTATGAGATGATTTTTATTTCTTTTTCATAGTGACATTTTATTTGAATTATCTTAAGATAGTTTTCATTATCTTTAAAAACCTTTACTTACTAAACATAGAATGTTCATTTTATTTTTTCAGAGATAACTGTTTCTTTCAGTGAATCGCCAATTGTTGTGACCAGCAACAAGCCCCCTTTTTATTTACTATTAGTAATAATACTAAATAAATGAGGACCCTTAGTTAAAATCCAAAAAATCAGTTAGGATTTGTTTGCCTTTTCAAATAAAACTTTCTATCATAAACCTATAGAAATCCCATAGAAAGAATATTTAGAAACACTTAAGTTTATGATAGATTATAATAAAATTTCTCTTGAAACAAGATAGCGCATTCGTAACAAAAATAGTATATATAAAACGCATTGATCGTAGATCACATAGCGCAGAAAACAGAAATGATTAATGAATATCTTTTGCGCTCTTATTAATTATGCGCTTTTGTGATTCTGCGCTTTTGCGCTTTTGCGATTTTGTGCTTTTGCGCTATTGCGCAATTTCCGCTTTTGCGCTATATTTATGACTGCGATGACTTCAATTTGCGATATTGCGACATTGCGATATTGCGATATTGCGCAGCAAATCGCAGATCACAATGTCGCAGATTCATATAGGCGCACTATCCCAAGGCAATCTTCCCATATGTCAAATCCGTTATGTGCTTTAATGATTATATTAAATGATTGGATTGATTATTAATGTGAAATGAGATTGTGTTTAGACTGAAAGTCGTTTCACAATTAAAATTTCATATTTCATCTGCTTTCAAATTCAAAACAGTCTCATCACCTTTCTTATATCATTACTCTCATTTATTCGTAAAACGCAGGCACGAAGGAGCAAACGAATATACAAAGCTTCCGCTAAACATTATGGGTAAGAAGGAGAAGAGCTCAAATTCTGAAAACAAAGAAATGGCTTCGCTATATGCAGACACCGCCTGTAACAAGGATGCTGGTATATCCACTTGGGAAGGAATGTATAATCTGTTAGAAGATGAAAACCCTGTGGTGATAAAAGTTGCAGCTACAGCAGGTTCAAAGAATACGTCTGAAGCAACCCTTAGAGACTTGGCTTGCTCATTTCTGCATAGAATAGAAGCAAGGCCAAGGATTCTCCCATATACAGACATGGTGAGATGGGTGCTGGATAGCACAGATATTTTAGACAGACAATTCAGAACTCCATCTGAAGAGCTAATCGGGTCATTCACCATAGAAGATCTGAGATTAATGTATAAGCTGCCAGAACCTCAGGCGACTTTCAACAAGCAATTTATGGAAGAGTTTGCCAAAAAACACTCAAATTTGGCAGAATTCACAAAGGAGTGGACCAAAAGAAGTGAACCATTGAAGAAAAACAAACAAGGTATGTACAGCACGGGTTCACTTACCTCTCCTTATTGTTTTACTGCTGCCATGTTATGCAGGCTTTTTGGAAAGCCTGACATAAATATCATCTTACCCGAATGGCTTCCGTTGTTGAATGCGGCTGTTAATTTTACAATTGTAGATTGGGCCAAAATCCTATCTGATAATCTCACCACTGCTATTTTTCACTACCGGTCTAAACGAAATGTTTCCCAGCGGGTTTATCCGCCTTTTTATTTATCTGCTTATGTCATGGACGCCATCTGTTATGTCTCTAAATTCCCTGTGAGGGGCTGGAAATGGACTATCCACGATCCTTTGCCCATTCATGTGTACCATAAATAACTATGGGAGTCTAAGTTTGTCCCCCATTTTTATCAAATTTGTCATGGAATAATGTTGCCATTGTAGAGAACATTGTATAATAAGGATGCCCCAAGGTTATCCTCAGAAACAGAGGTCGATATCCTCCCCGTCGCGAGATGGTTTGGAGAAGAATTGTTCACCTATATTAGGGTTTTTGGAAGTTATGCTTCTCCCCATGTCTTACCCTTATATGTTCCAGATAGACTTGTAGCTCGGGAAATTGCTTATCATACCTGTGGCCAGGGAGGTATAACAAAAGATTTAAAAGAGAAGAAAAAGGGAATTTGGCCACAATTTCCCATAAAATGTGGAACATTTTCACTGTTTGACATTGGTCATGCATTTCAAGAGATAGGCAACCTTACATGCCTACAGTTGTTCAAATTTTCAAGAAGGTTATTCGACCCAAATGATATTGTTAAGAATTTTACAAATGCAATCAAAGTAAGGGAATTTTCCGGGGAACAGGATCTTTTTGATGATATGTTCCAAGCAAGAAATTCATTCAAAGAAGTTTTGAATTCAGCTCAAGCTCAGCTATCTCCAGAAGAATTTCAGGAATTCAAGCTTTACAGAGAAAGAAGACTAATTCCTATTCCTTTGGATAATCTACGCTTAGAGCCTGCAAGGGAGCAAACTCCTAGTGTTAGTCTTAACGGCAGTTCAAGTACAGGTAAATCCAAATCAAAATCTGACAGAGATTCTAAACACTCCAATAAGTCTAAAGAAAAGGAAGATAAAATGGAAGAATCCATTAAAGATTCTGCACAATCTAAAGAGCTTACTCAACAGAAAATTTTGACTTCTCAACAGACAAATCCTCCTCCAACCAATGTACAGCAATAGCCAGTCACCATTGAGTTAGATAAAGAATGGGAAACCTTTAATCAATTGATTAATGTAGAAGGACAGAATGTACAGACCCCTGTCCAGACAACCAAAGTTTTGAACACAGGAACAAGCAGCACAGCCGCAGTAACAGAGCACATACCAATCACACCCTCCTCTAAAATTGTACTTAATGTAGAGGACATTCCTCCTCTGGATGTATTTTATAGCCCAAAATACAAAGCAGTAGTAAAGAGACAAAGGAAAAAGAGAAAAATATAAAGTGCAATTGCTACTGAAGCAGAACAAGTAGATGTTTTGTGGAAAGATCCTGCCACAGAGCCTACTCATAATCTCACTAAGTTATCTCAAATAACAGGAGCTTATGCTTCTGCAACAATTGATAAAGCAATTGAGATACAAATTTTGTTGGATGAAAAAGAAGAACGGATAAAAGCTCTGCAACAGCAATTGCAACAGGTACAGGCCAATAAGGAAGCACAATTAAAACTTGAAGAGTTACAACAACAACTTCAAGAAATGCAAACAGGACATCAAAAAAGCCTGGCTGATAAAGACAAACAAATACAGATTATCCAAGATCAGCATAAAGATGATCCTAAGCTTCCAGAATTCATTTCAGAAACCATCTCTTTGAACAATCAACTACTGCAACAAGAGGAAGTTTTTTGCCAAAAAATCTTGCAATGGAATTCTTTGTGCCAAGAGAGCGATAAAATCACAAATCATGTCGTAGATTTACGAAATGATTATGATTTGATTAATGAAAAGATCAATGATTATCTAGCATGGCAAAAGATAGAAGAAGGCAGAAAAGCTGGTGCACCCATCATTAATGAGAACCATAAAGAAATATTGTTTAATAATTGGGATGCACAAATCAGAATGGCAGAAAAGGCAGCAGAGGAGGCGGCTACAGTGGCAAACACTCTCACTGATTGTGTAAATGAAAATTTACACAAAGCTAACTTGGTTCCTGAAACTGTTCCAGGATATCTCCCACAGGCAAATCAACTGCAAACAGAATGGAGGCAAAAGGCAGAAGAAAGAGAAAAATCCATGCAAGGGCTAACAAGATTGAATTGGGACTCATACTGGATGTACTTGGTGAAGCCACACAGTCAGCACAGTGCGCTCAATTGTATCATCAATGCTATAGAGAAGATTGCTCCTACGCTTGCCGACTCTGTCTTTTCAGGAAAGTTTAATTCTGAAGTCGGTCAACCGCATCTTCTCAAAACTATGCTAGATGCCTGCAAGCTTAAAGATCAAGTTAATAGATAGATAGATTTAGTTTTAATTTCACTGTATTTTAGCATAGGAAAAGGACGGTCATTGAACCGAATCCTTAATTTTTGTAATAAACTATTTTTAGAGTTAGTTAAGTAGTATTTAAACCCCTCTCATGCATTTAGAGAGGGGTCCTGGATCTTAATATTTTTGGACTTGGAGATTGCATTTCTGTACTCCATTGCCTTATATATTTTTTGAAAAGGATCACATTTGGTGATTTTCATGCGAAATTATCTTTGAAGTGTTGCATTTATGTACCTTGGAATTTGGTTTTGCATCATAGTTACTGGATAGAGTATCAGATTGCATTTGAAACTCTTCAAGATGAACAAGGTATTTCTATCTGTTCACTGTTGATCTCTTTTGTCTTATGATATTCGGTTTAAAATTGCTATCATTTATATGTATATTGGTTTTCACAACGCTTTCTTTTATATATCATTTTTTAGTATAATTGAAACGTTTTTTTCATAGTTACATGTAAATGGTATACAATGATGAATGCAATATGCTTATATAACTCTGTTTAATTTCTTAAACAGAGTTATCTTTATTTGTTTCTGCATATTTCAATTTAATTAATATGTTTGCTTTTCAATTTATTGTTGAATTTGGACAATCTTCGAATATATTCACCTTAGCTGCGGGTTAGTATTTAAATTTCTTTATCGATGTTAGCTTAAATTAGATAGTTTTGGTGAGTTAGTTTGGCTCCCATTTCTAAATAAGATATGGTCATTTAATTTGAGCATTCGAGAAAATGAACAGAACCACCACAAAGTGACGGAAAAGGAGCTGCCTTAAGGTCCCGACTGGGTGGTTTTCCCCGATGTTTGAAGCAGAGATTTTCTAGGCTTCAACAGGACATTAGATAGAAACTAACAAAATATGATGGATTTCTCTATTTGGGAATTAATACAAAGAAAGAAGAGTTTATTCTCCATCACCCATGTGTACTTCCACCCCCAACACCAAGTTTATATTTTATGTGTGATATGTTCAACATATTATGGAGATTAAATTAAGGGTAAAAAAAATTGGGCATGAGAGTTTATCTGATTCCGTGACGCAAATCATTTTTAATAATCTCCCATTCTATTCTATTTTTTTTTCTCTATAATTCAATTGTAATTATCTATGACCACATTAGAGATTACTTACAACATTTCCTACATAGCTTCATCATTGTAGGCAGAGTCTTCTTAGCATATCCTTTTGAATTGGTTTTGATTTTCTTCTTAGATTCCCTCAAAAATATTTAATCTTACCTCGTCCTTTAGGGAAATTTCTTACACATGATTCCTCAATTTCCTTAAATAAACTTACTTCTCGTCATTTCTAAAATCTTGATAATTTCTTTTTTGAAAATTATTTTTCCTTTTCTTGTAATTCTTGGGCAATATCTTGCAATTCCAATTTGGATCCAAGGGAGCACAACTAAATTTTAATTTATTCTTGTTCTTTTGAAGGAGAGAGGGAAAGAAATCTTCACCGCTCTTTTAGCTTCTATTTGGTATTCCTATTTTTTTATTCCCCAAAAAAGCACGGGGACCCATAAAGTAGAAGGCTCCAAGCTTATTTTATTACCACCAAGGACCATAGATCATGAAGCCATAAAGAATTAAGAAAGAAGGGATTGAGCCCATACTTCATATCATATTTAACTTCACTTATGATTAGAGGAATCGAAGGAAGAATATAGAGGATTAAATATGTTGGTTATCTAAAAGAAGGAGCTTTGGACCAATAAATAATCCAAGTGCCTGACTATGTGACTAGACTCAAGCCTTTTGTTTGCCCATGTACACTTCCCTTTGGCTGGTTTAGGATCATATGGATCCAAATTAGCAATAATTTTATCCAACAATTCATCGATTAGATCTTTAATAAAACCATTGCCTCTCTTTTCTGCAAAGGACAAAACCATATCAAGTTTGATTACCAATAACCTTTTAGAGATTGATAAAGAGTTTCTAAAAGCTCTTAATGAGGACCAACATTTGTATTTTTTTCCTATAGTGAACTAGAGCATATATAGAAAAACTTGTATTTTCTTACTATATATTTTCTAGGATTACTTAATGTATCCCTAGTGATAGAATGTTTGAACTTGATGAGGCCCAAGAGTTGTTTGATACTAGATAGTGAAAAAGCCACCAAAAACCCATTTGGTGTTCATTGTTATACCAATTCTATACTTACATTGTTTGCTACTAATGGCCATCATGATATTATCTTTCATTTCCATTCCCTAGATAAATAGTATGGTAGGGATTTGTGATATGAGAAGGCCCCTCATGGTTCCCAAATAGACATTTTTACCTACTCCTGTATAGTTATAGGGAAAACATCTTCATTTCTTATGGGTTTTTTTCCCACTACTAAAGGCTAACTCTAGTGTGGTTTGAGACCCAAGGTTCTCATATTTTGTTGCCTCCTCTTGGCTTATGTTCTTCTTCATTTCTCATCTAGGTTTCTTCTAAGCTTCTTCCTCCTTGCCCCCTTCTTCTTCCTTTAATTTAGTGATTTGTTTCTCATAACTATACCACTATGAGAGATATGGGAGAAAATGGTATATTTTTCTTGTTTACATATGAATTCTTGACTTGTTTCCATTGCTCCTAAGGTTTAGAAGGAAATTGGGGGAGTTGTTATAGGTTTGCAATCCTTAGAAAATTGGTTGTACTTATGTCATATTTTACATTTAAAGAGGATTTTTTCATAGTCTAGCTTTTGGAGATAATTCAATTTGTCCAAAGTGAGGTTTATTGCTTTAGGAATCCTTTCTCCAAATGTACATCCACATAGAGAAAATGGTATATTTTTCTTGTTTACATATGAATTCTTGACTTGTTTCCATTGCTCCTAAGGTTTAGAAGGAAATTGGGGGAGTTGTTATAGTTTTACAATCCTTAGAAAAGTGGTTGTACTTATGTCATATTTTACATTTAAAGAGGATTTTTTCATAGTCTAGCTTTTGGAGATAATTTTATTTTTCCAAAGTGAGGTTTATTGCTTTAGGAATCCTTTCTCCAAATGTACATCCACATAGATTTAAGAACAAGCATACATTCCTTACTTGGGATCAAACTAATGAATTTCCCCAAGGAATTTCCTATTTCTTTCAAGGATTCCTCCTTAAAATAATGAAGTGGAGATGAGGAAGTGATGGGCCTCATGATTGACATCTTTTTACACCCTCTTTTCCCTATTATTAATTCATTTTCATTTGTCCATGACCTTCTATTATTCCATTCTAATGCTTATATATTAGATTTAAACATGAAGTGTTTTCCATTTCATTCCTTTGTATTTTACATGAATTTACGACTAAACATTAGAAAAAGTTCATAATTTCATTTATCTTTGAGTTAATTTGCAAATACGATGTGCCAGACAAGTTGTTGTGCAAGTTGTGATGTTTCCATAGAGTATGTTTTGGTTACAGTTTCTACAACTCTGAACTATGTTGCTATAACTCCCATTATTGCAACTCCTATTAACAACTCCCATTTCTACAACTCTATGATATGTTGCTACAACTCTCTTTTTTGCAACACCTATTAGCAACTCCCATTGCTACAACTTTGAACTCTATTGTTGCAATTTCAGTTCACATTATTGTTGCAATTCATGTTGTTGCAACTCTCGTTCATGTGATTCTTGAAACTCTAGCTCACATTGTTGTTGCAACTCTAATTCATGTCATTGTTGCATCTCATTTCCACAATTCTAATGTTGCAACTCTTGGAACTGCAAGTCGACGCCGAAACCATGAGCCAACAAAACCTTGAGCTTATTTGAAACTTGAGTTGATGTTGTTACACATTTTTTATTCTATTATTTCAATTTATATCAATATTATACATGATTAATTGAGTTGTTAATAATTATTTTCAAATTATATATGAGTCATTTGTTGTTTACTAATTATTAGAAAATCACATGAGAGACTTGTTGAGGCATATCTATTGTTTGTTAATTATTAGCAAACCATGTGAAAAACTTGTGGATCTAATTTATTGGTTGTTATTTCATTTTTAAACAAATGTTATGCATAAAAGGAGTTCATCTTTCATTTCATGGGGGAGGACAGTTAGAGAAATGTCTAAATCATAATTAAATAATTTAATTATAGTTTATAATTTCCATAGTTTATGATTTGATTGATTATTTTAATTTCTTTCTTTTTTTGCATACTTATGAATTATTAATTTCTTTTAAATAACTTAGTTATTAAATTGATTTGTGATGTAAATGTAATAAGTGTTGGTAAATATCAGCATTATGTTCTATGGAGGCAGGGTCCACTCCAATAGAGCATAACATTGTATAATTTAGATAGCTCTCTTTATGGTTGTGTAATTTAACTCCTCGGTTATTTGTTCACGTTGAACTTATTTTATTTACTTCTATAATTAATCTATGGTTTTGTGATTTTAATTATTTATACAATTAATTATTTGTGCACATTTTTATTTATTTATCTATCAATTTATTGATACAAATGATTATTTGTGTTTATTTCTTATTTCACATGCATGCAGTTTAGATTAATTTGCATTCATTTACGTTGTTGAATAAATGTGCTCAAAACATGATTACATTTGTTTATTTGAGTAAAAACAAGGATCATCTTGGAAAGGATTAGCCATTGTATTTCCTTCATATGTGGTTTTCTCTACTTGTGTTGAGGGTTTACAATGTTAAGATTCCTAAGCCCATTAGAGAGAAGTGTGTTGTTTCAATTTTGCAAGTGTGATAATTTATTTCCTGCAAGTGTGTTTTCTTTAGTGTAAGTTTGTTTAATTTCCTGCAAGCTTGTTTAATTTCCTGAAAACATATTCAATTTCCTACAAATATTTACTTTCCTACAAGCATATTCAATTTCCTACAAGTATTTAATTTCCTGCAAGTAGCTTTAGTCACTTTAGTTCTGAATATGTAGAACCTTTCCAACCTTGTGAATTTCCTATACTCCATCTACAAAAATACTCATTGATACTACAACTACAAATAAAAACAATGAAAGCAGAAAGTATAATTTGCATATACAGTGCATGATAACTTGCAAGTTCCATACGAGCCATAGGTTGACAATTAAATGCACCATATTTTGGTTGTCTTTCTAAGAAATTACAAAGGTAATTAAAAATCCCATTAGGAAGCTAGACCCATACTGGTATAATTGATGGTGCATCCAATTTAATGACAAAATCTAAATTCTATTGATTCATATGCATTCCTGTTATCCCTATGAAGCAGCAACCATTTCTAGAGATGACATGAATATCCATGTCTTCTTTGAGCTCAAACCAAAAAACATAGATTCTTCTTCAACAAAAAAAGGAAGAAAGTTTACCTCTAATCAAGACCATCCAATTTTTGTATGTTTTCTAATCCCTGAAGGAAGGATAGAGACCAATGAATTAACCAATGAGAGTGAATTCTTCTAATGATATTGGTTCAAGATGCATATTTCAAGGAGAAGCTTCATATCTAAGATAGAGTTAGAATTCTTCCTAAATTATGATGAACATGACTTATGACCTAATTTTCATTAAGTAGACATTATATTATGGAAAGTGGTCACTTCTACTTATATGAGAGGGGAACTCACTTAGTTTCCCTCCTAGATCCATGGCTAAGAATTCCAAGTGATTTAAGGGTGATAGTAGTGGTAACTAGAGTTCATGGAAAGAGTTGAGTAGATTGTTATCCTATTTGCATGTATAATTTCAAGTAAACTACTAATAAGTTGCATTTGATATTTTAATTGGTTATGAGTTAGAGTTCCATAATGGGTTATTTTTGCAATACATCTATTTTTTAACTTTGAATATAAGCCAAAGAATCGTATTATTATGTTATTTGGCATGATTCCTACAATGCTAAAATCTTATTATAATTTGATCTAACACAATACAAGTTTGTTTAGGTTGGAGTTTTGTCTAAAGAGGGGGAGTATGTAATACCACACTTTTCCTATCTTGGCTTTGTATATGACAAAAATGGTTATTCGTGTTTGGTTTAATGACACATATTATTGATGGCTTAAATATTTATGGGTTTATGCAAATCGCTTATGTATATAGAGATGTGTGTGGGTGCATGTGCATGTGCTCCTTACGATTTTTATCTAAGTATGAGATATTATATATGCATAGTTGGGTAAAACCATGGGATTACATAGAATGAATTTGATCTAAATTACTATATCATGATACTATGATGATGATATAATGGCTATTAATGTTGTTGAGCAAGAGAAAATTGTGGTAGGCTGACCAATTATGGTGGACTCTTGGATGGAGGTGTTTTGTGTTGACCTAGGCTAAAGATCATGGATATTGCCAAGTTATCAAAGTAAGAACTATAGTTTGATTATGGAAGAACATTAAACATAGATATGATGATATTATATTATTCTTATTTTATATATGTGTATACACACATGTTGTGTTATGATTTTATTAATCTTTTGATGAAGGAAACTGCTTATTTGAATGATGATTACAGGTGTACTTGTCTATCTCACCAACATATGGGTGTGAGAAATGACCAAGAGGCATTGGATTTGTTGCATAGGTATGGGTGCTTAATTTTCCTATTTACTTCTAAGAGACAATAATAAATTAGATAAGAAATTTGTGTAGATTGGAAACGCCAATTTATGTAGTAGTAGAGATAGCATTCCTACTCTAAGTACTAATGCCATTGGAGGAAACATGCCTCATGGTTATGATCATGGGGAAAATTGTAAGGAAAGGGAATTCCTTAAGCTTCAATAACTAAACCTTTTATATGTCAAGCTACATTAGGGTAACAATAAGTGAATTGATGATGATATTTAAATTCAACTAAAATTTACGAACTTTTAGGGTGCCACTTGAGGTATGATTATTTTAATGAAGAATAAATAATTAAATTTTTTGAAATTTATTATTAATAAAATTCCTATATGTGACACATAGGGGTGATTATTCACAGACATTAAAATAGAAAAAGGTGGGTGTGCTGCCTAGTGGGATGAATATTAATAATAAAGAAATTCATAAATTGATATTTTTTTCATATGCCTGAGAAGGAAAATAACACAATAATTGTTATAAGATGAGCTCTATTAGGGTTTTGGAAAGTTTTTGAACCTTGGTTTGTGTCAGATCTGAATTTTTTTACACCATTTCCCCTTTTGTGGGATCCTGACAGATCCCATGAGTGTGCCTTCTGGGAGGGGAGAAATCCACTCCTATCATAGTGTAACTGTTGGGGAGTCAAGCAGAAAATATGGCACCTCTACGCCCCAATCTACTGGGGCTGGACCTAATGACGACCTAGTCAAGGGTGCTCAATGGCAAGCTCGAATTCGAGGGTAATGCCTTCCTAGGGAAGCTAAGAAGCTGAGACTTGTGATTTCGACAAATAAACTAGAAAATTACTAGAAGTATATGAAATATCATGCCCTGATCTGTAAATTTATCATGATCTAGCCTTCTGAACGAGATCTGCTCAAGTGGATTCAGTTGAAATGGAAACCAAAAGGGCCATATTGACCTCAAATTTGGAGCTCAGGGTTTTCACTGTGATCTTTGTGATTCTGGAAGATAAAGAAATATTTTTTGAAAATGAACCCTATTTCTATTATAACACAGGGCTCTTTATCAAATACTGGGAAGAATGCTACAACCCAAATTGTGAATAATTCATGGCTACACTAGTCTGGGTATGCCTTTTTTCTTTACCTGTACTTTTATGGGACCCTAATATCTTAGAGGGGATTGGAAATTCCATTGGAATATTTGTAAAAGACACAGATTCAACCCACCGTGGGAGATACACTTAATTTTCTCAAATCTGTGTCTATTTATGAATATTACTAGGCCACTACCAGAGTTCGTATAGTTAGAATACCAGGAAAAGGTATGGAAATAGCTGCTGGATTATCATCATATACCATTCCATTATCAAACTTGCCATGAATATGGCCATTTATACAAGGCATGCCCTCTAAATCAAATGGACATAGGTGATGTCAATTTTCTCTCGAAAGGAGGATGAAAACAGGAGCAAAACGACGGGTTTCAAGAATTAGTGCATAAGAAAAGATCAAAAAATTCATTGCAAACAAGGATGGTTCATTCGTGGAATAAAAACGAAGTACAGAAACAATTTTGGGTTCTACAAAAGACCGGGGAAATCTCGAAGGCACCAACCAAAACATCGAAGGTGGAATCCAAGGTTCCACCAAAAACAAACCCAAAGAAAAAAAGGAAATTTCAAGATGAATTTGAGTCTGAGGAACCTCAAGAAATAGAAGGACCATATCTGGAAACAAATCAAACCATAATGGAGATTGATGGATCAAAGGAAGACCTAAGCACATCATAACATGTTTTAAAATTATTACTAAATGAATGGAAACATTTATATGAGAGATTTATTCCAAAGGATAAAAAAAAATCTACAAGGAAACTTTCCAACAGTATCAAGCTAAACAAATTCAAAAACCTCTAGATCTACCAGATCTGATAGGATCCCAAGTTGGGAGCAACCCAGATCAAACTGGACCAAGAAAATGGGGTAAGAATCGTGACTGAAAGAATTTACAATAATTAATTCAAATGGTGGGTGATCTGCTAGTAAAATCGAGATGGATGGTATTGCTTTCAGTGATTTTCCATCAACTCAATAAATCTTCTCAATGATAATATTCTCCTAGAATTTCCAGGGCCTCAAAAGCATAGGAAAACAAAGATATTTGAAATAAATTTCAAGATAGGATAAGCCAAGTATAGTGATGATTCAAGAAACAAAGGTCTCTGAATTGAGACTCAAGTAGATCATAGGAAAAATGAAGCTCTCATATGAAGTGGTCTCCCTAGATGCTCGAGGCAGTGCCAGAGGAGTGGCGGTTCTATGGAATTCCTCAGAAATAGTATTTGATTACTGGGTAAGTATGCCCCAAATTATCTCGGGTTTTTTCTGGCATATAGGCACTCGTGATTAGGCAGAAATATCAGTCGTTTATGCCCCACACATTCTAGGTGAGAAAATTTCTTTCCTTCGGAATATAGGAAAGTTGAAAACTATGTGTCAAGAAGAATTATGGATCCTCGGAGGGGATTTTAATCTTATCATGTCACTAGAGGAGAAAAAAGGAGGAAACATAATACATGATCCAGAAATGGAGGCTTTCCGAGATCTGATTGCAGATCTGAAATTAGAAGATATCCCTACAAATAACAGAGTAGACATGTGGAATAATTGGTGCGGGGGACCCCACCAGGATGCTTCTCGCTTGAATCATTTTCTGGTCTTAGAAGATCTTATCAACAAAGATCTATTCTTGAGATATCCATCTTATCATGCCTCAAGTTCGATCATTGGTCGATCATGCTTAATATATATTTGAAATTAGCACCAAGAAACTAGCCTTTTCGCTTTGAGGCCTTTTGGCTTCACAATCCATCATTTCTTAGCAAACTTGAAATTTGGTGGAAATCTTATGATCCTCATGGTAAAAATAGCATGCATACCTTTCAACTTCGATTGAAAGATATTAAGAAATAGATTAAAAGATGAAATAAGGAGGATTTTGGGGACATTCAGAAGGACCAACAACAACTCCAAGAGCGCATTCAAAGCATTCGACAACAAATGATAACAGAAGGTATGTCGGTACCCCTAGATTTAGAGGAAGGATGGCTTCTAACACAGTTAGAGGAAATAAGAAAACAAGAGGAGATATTGTGGAAACAGAAATCCAAAGTTCATTGGCTTAGAGAAGGGGAACACAACACACGCTTCTTTCATAAGGCCATGATCCATCACCGTCAGCAGAATAGGATCTTTTCCCTAAAATATTCCAATGGAAATCACTTGACATGACATGATGATATGGAAAACCTTATGGTTGAAAATTTCCATAACATCCTCTCTGAACCTAATCAAGAGAGATCTGATGTAATCTAATGAATCATGCATCACATTCCACATCTAGTATCTAGAGATCAAAACATGGCTTTAATGAGAGTGGTTACTCTGGAGGAAGTTGAAAAGGTAGTAAAAGGATTAGCCAAGAAAAAAACACCTGGTCTATATGGATTCACGACAGAATTATTTCAGGTGACGTGACCCTTCATGGGTCAACGTATGTTGGAAGTGGTGGAGGAATCTCGCAGAACTCAAAAGGTACATCCAACTCTGAACCCTTCCTTTATTGCTTTAAATCTTAAATTTGCTCAATCAGAAGAGCATCAAGGTTTTCAACCGATTTCCCTATGTAACATTATTTATATATACAAACAAGAGTCATTTATTTATACATACTAATAGTCAAAATTGCACTTTGGTTAAACAATATTGGAAGCCATATACGAACACAACATGGAGGCAATGGAAAGAGAAAAATGACTGGCCAAATCCACCAGAATTGGATCAATGAGACGTGATGGTAAACGAACCTAATTTTGGAAATATGGAAACTCTAGAAGGACCAAACATCCTTATATGGGGATAATCAACTAGAGGAATGTTTACAGTCAAAGAAGCTTACCGATTAGCCATAGATGAACCAATGGATCATCTCAATCCAATATGGAGGAAACTATGGACATGGAAATATTGGCCGAAGGTAACTTACTTCTTGTGGTTGGTATGCCAGAAAATAATTCTTACCTAGGATCAACTTTAGAAGCGGGGGACTCAAGGACCATCTCTTTGTAGTATGTGTGAAGCCAATGTGGAGGACATGGAACATCTCCTATATTTATGACATGTTGGAGACCAATTATGAATGAACATTGGGCATATTTTTGGGCATATGGATAGGGATCGTACTAGTATAAGAGCCTCCATTGAACTCTGGAGGAATATCATTTTTTCCAGTCCGGTCCTCAATAGGGCTTGAAATCTCATAGTGGGATTTCTCCTGTGGGAAATATGGAAGGAAAGAAATCGAAGAATATTCAAATATTTGAGACTTCCTCAAACAGATATCTGGACAGGAATTTTCCAAAAAATAAGAGAGACTATACTTGCGGATAAATGGCATCCAGATGATTGGTAGGTAGCCCCTCATGAAGCCAGGATTTTATCATTGTTGAATCTTTCCCTACAATTTCTAGCTCCATATTCTTGGAAACTCTTGGTTTATCCTAGAGTTTTTTCTTCTAATTTTGTTCCCCCCTTGAAGGATTCATTAAGATAAACTTTGATGGAGCCTGAAAAGGCAATCCGATATATGCGTCTGTTGGAGGTATGTTCATAGATTCATAGAGTTGAGCTCTCCACTACTATGTAGCAGATTATGGCTTCATCGCCAACAATGAGGCAGAATTTAATGTCGTAAAACAAGGGCTTATTATTGCAAGAAGGGAATGGTTCTGAAAGATTATGATATAAGGAGACTCAAACCTAGTGATAGAAGTTATTAAGAAGTTGAATTAGGGAATGAAATGGGAAAATTTAAGTCAGATTTGGTGAACGACGCACTTGATCCAGGAAATCAATGAAATAATTGCCTTATTTGACTATATAATCCCATCACATGTCCTAAGATATGGTAATATAACAACAAATTATATGGCCAATTGGGGATGTCAGGACATGGTCTCAGCCTTATATAATCAATGGTCAGATAATCAGATTCGAGAGGGGATGGACCACCTCCTTCAAATCTTGTCTCAGGATGCTCCCTAACCCCAAGAGAAGGAAGTGGAAATCCATCAAGGCCCCTGATCAGGGTGTCAACCGTCAAAATATCCCTCTCGGTATCTACGACATGGGTGATAGGATGGGAAAAACAACTCAAGGGCAACCACATATCATCCTGAGCATGTGTGGTAGCTGGTGAAGGACGAAAATTGGGAGTATGTCGTTTAATGCGGTAGAGGGTGCTGCAAAGGTAAATCACCAGGTGGTGGAGGAAGGAAACTTGTTTAATGCAATTTCCCTGATTGAAGGTGGTGGTAGCAATGGAGGTCTTTGTTGCTTAAAGTTTATAGCATTGGCATGCTCGAGTTGGAATCATTAAGTCCTGGAAAATCTTACCACCCTCTGGTTCATGGCACTGGTATGTGGGTATGTCTCTTTCTCTATGCATTTGCGTTGGAGTTTGTGGCCTATTCAAATGGAAGGAACTAGGATGGCTATCATGTTGTTGGTAATAGGAATGATGGATAGTTTGGAAATGATTGTTTGGTTCCATGGAAATTTTTTGTTGTTGTTAATTTCTTTGAGTGTGATGGCAATCTTGTTTTCGGAAATGAGCAAGTTGGTTGGTTTAGGGATCGTAATTTGGCAACCCGAATAGTTCTAGGTGTTTCTGTCTATTATCTATGTGTTGTTTCTTTGCATATTTCCTTCTTCTTTAGCATACGTTTATCTAAAATGGGTATGTGTGTTCGCGATTGGTATCCCTGCAAATTTGATACCGACTAGTGTGCAAAGAGGGAGGGTTATGTAAGGGTTAGGTGCTTTATTAATTTTGCTTTGAAATATTCTGATTTCCATTTGATTTATGATGATTTTGTGGTGAAATATATAATCTTGGAGCTCAAGGAGTCGATTTTAGTTGTTCAATTCATGCAAAGACTTAAATTATTAAGTCCCGCTATGTGTTATGGTTCTTTTGTGACTGTGGTGATATGTCATGACATCACTCGATGTTGGAAGCCTCCAAGGTTTCCTCTCATTTTGTAGACTTGGATCGCTCCTAATAGTCAATGTCTCTTGCTTGAATTTAATGTAATTGTCTCAGATATGAGTAATCAGAGGGTGTTATGTGGTTGCGGGTCGACCTTTTGGAATCGGCCCTCATCATATCCTTACTATGGGTTTGTCTAGAGTTTAGTTAAACTTATAACAGGAAATAAGGTGTGTTTGACCCCTGGTGCCATCTCGTAAGGAAACAACGGCCCAGGTAAGAACATGAAGAATGAAATGAAAGGTGGCAGAGGCTCCCCCTCTATTGTGCCTCCGAAAAAAATGGGGGCAAAATGATAGATGTACAAGTTATAAAGGAAGTAGTGCAGGTGCATATAGTTGGTAATCCATTCCAGGTGTGTTAGTTAATTGCATCTTGGGAGTCGGAGCTTAACCAAGGCACGTAGACTAAAGTGCAGGTGTCAGGTTGGAGACTCTTAGCTCTGGATCTGGGGAATACCTATGGTCGTACCACCCAATACAAGAGGATAGTTATTTTGTATGGTTCATGAAGAATTTTATGGCTAAATCCATTATGACTGTGTCAACTAGCTCAGCTAAGTCATACCCTGGTCTCTAGGATATCCAAAAGGAATTGCAACTGATCCAATTCCAAATCCAACAACAGAATATTCACCTGGGTCGTATTGAGAAGCAACTCTCGTATCTCTTTCAATCAGAGTTACCCCATTCCAGTGCTAAGGACCATGCCCTGATAGAGTCCTTTGAGGATGAATAGTGTTTAGGATGTTTGATGACTTTTTTAATCTATATATATGTGTTGTATATGTGGGATAGTAGGTATTTTTTTAGTTATTCTGTTGTGGATGCACCTTGGTACTTAGACATTCAGGCCTATAAGGCCAAGTTTGATAGATTTAAACTTATGGTATTTTGGATGGATTATAATATGTTTCGGTGGTCAACAAATTCGGTTTCCCAATGGGCAGGTTGAGGCCACCGAATGACTTTTTATGATTGTAACTTGCCTTTATTATGAATGAAAAAAGAGGTCCTATGAAACTTACAAACAAAATATGTCTGAGGTGGCACACCTTTTAGAGCCTATAAATATAGAGGGCATACTTGGGATTTATGAGGAACCGAAATTGTAATTAAATGTTTCTAAAATTGTATTAGAATAATGTGGAACCAAACTTGAATGGTAAGTTGGTTTGAAAGGAATTTGAGCATTGTTGCTACATTAGTTTCCTTTCCATCGGTGGAGTGCTTGCCTAGCATGTTTAGTAGAAGGAAATCCCATCACTAGATTTTGAATGTTATATTGATAAGTAAATATTATATCTCCTATTTGTGATCCCACATAACTTATGAGTCTAAGGAAGGAATTAAACTATTGTAATTGGTTTCTTGGGAAATTCCTAAGTTATAATAGGAAAAATATCTTTGCCATATATTTTACCCAATAAATGCATGGGTATGGTCATTTTAAAAGGATAAATATGCACACGTGGAGGAAGAAAATATTGCAGTAAGAATTTTATGCAGAAAAAGGTGATTATGTAAGTAATTGCTCTAACTAGGATTATACAATACCATATTTTGTATGAAGTGAAGTTAATGTTTGATTTTTTATTTTTAGTAGTAATTTGAAACTCGATTTCCAATTAATATATAATTTTGTATTTTTAATAGTAATTTGAAGGATTATTTCTAATTTTTTTGGCAAAATATTTGAATGAAATGATAGTCCTTAATGTTGAGTGTATTTAAGTAGATATTTGGACATTAATCTTATATCTAAGCATGATATCCCCTAGTAATATTTTATTTGTAGTAGAATGCAATTTTTTATTCACGGGTTTGATGGAAACCATAGCCTTGTAGTGGTCGTGGGTGTAGGTTCATATGGGTGGTGCTTGTATAGGCCATAGGAAACCATGATTGTCATGTTTATAACCCATAGGCATATCTTGTAAGTGGCTAATTAAATTGAGGAAATGAGAAAAAGGATACACTTTCCATCTTGTGCTTAGAGTTATTGGTTTGAATGTGTAAAGGGCATATATTATTCGTGTAAGAGTAATATTTATATTCTTGCTTTCAAGATCATGCCTAGGATTAGTGTTTTCATTCTTGAAAATTTTAGACAGAAATCTTCTTAACTTACAAGTTGAATAAAGGTTTGATGTACATTTATGCCCTGTAGTTGACAAGGATCACCTATGATTAAGTTTGAGATATGCTCATATGTAAAGTGATTTTCAAATAAGTTCTCAGCAAGAGATATATTTTGTTAAATTACGTGCCAAGAGTTTGAATTAATGTGGAAACTAAATAATATGAACAATAATCATTTAGTAGTTGATGGGTTTGTCTTAAATATAGTATTTATTTTTTCATGCATATAGATAAGTATTCAATTGTTAGTTGTAAAAATGATATTTATTTGATGGTTAATCAATGAATAAACATACATGTAATAGCATTGCTTGGTTCCAATGAGTACTTTGAATATAGTGGCTAATAGTGTTAGTTATTCTTGGTATCAATAATTTAAGTTCATATATCATCCCTATTTGTTGTTTTTTACTTGAAATGGATTTGAGTTTATAACTTGATTATATGCGTAAAAATAAACTAAATAAAACTTGTTAATTGTTGTAAATTAGTTTTTATTATGAAAAGAATCATATGGATGTCTCTTCAAGCTTATGAAAGTTATTATTGTTATTGAGTTGAATTTAGGGATTAAGAGTTAAGTTGCTTTTATTTCAAGGTTAAGATTCTAATAGCTAATTTGAACTCAAGATGCAGATTTTCCACTTACCATGTCAATAACTGTATATTAAAGAAGTATTGAAAATGTGTTTACATGTTATCCTCATGAGTTACTTTTCAACTATCATGACTAAGGTGCTGGGTTTGAATCCTTGAACACACACTAAATGATTGTGAAGACAAATGCATGTAAAAACTATGCCAAAGTTGCATGGGTAAACACGAGCAAGAGAACCACATGGGAACTGAGTGCGCATTGAAAAGATTTATTAATGTGTCGACTAATTACACACATAATAGAATTAGAATTGGTAATATAAATGCTTATCTCGTTGAAATAAGTATGGTATTTGGTTACGAGAATTGGATTTTAACATATTGAGAACTTCTTACTTGGGATTTGTTGTTAAAAAGGGGTGTCTTTTCTTGGGTTAGTCTCATTGACTAATCATTTTTTTTACTTACTGGTGTGCACACTACATTATTTTCTAATGTTTAATTCTTTATGTTTACTTTGTAACATTAGGATGCTCAAACCATAAAAGTGAGAAATTAAGGTTATGTTTGTGACATAGATGTACTCCTACAAAAACCATATCAATGTGTGTATGATTAATACAAGAATGATACTAGTATATAATTGAAGAAAATATAATTTATGAAAGTTTATGGATATAGCTAGGTTAATTTTGGTTTTTTCTTGTGCTCACTTGATGGCATAGTTGAGTAATGACTTATTATATGAATTTGATTAATAGATGAATTTACTAATGAATCTTACTTTTTATTTTAAGTTTAAAAAAAAATCAAAATTATTAGAGAAATAGGATAGCTTAGAATGCAGTTGACTTCTTAAGTATGATTATATTTTGAAGTATGTTGGTTTTTTCATTAAATTGAGATGGTTAAAGACCAATGGTTTATGTTATTATTGACATATTTTTGTCTTGTGCTATGTTCTATTTGGTTGGCATAACATTTAATTGTGATATTTTTCTTCAAGTTGAGAAAATTTCTCTAGGAGAAGATGATAAGTCATAAGAGATGGAATATTTTTATTAAAGAGATTGATATGTTATCTTTCTAAATATTTTGGTGGAATTGGTTAGTTTGAATAATAATGAAGGTTGTTATGTTAAGAAGACAATGTTGCCTTTTGTAATTGGATATGGTTGTGAAGCTTAAATGTGTTAAAATAAAAGTATTGAACTTCAAGACTCATATTTGTGATGAGATGGGAAAAAAAATTACTCATGGTGTTAACTCTCAATGTATTAATTTGAAGACTATGTATGTGAGCTTATGTTTTGAGCTCTAGAAGGCAAGGTGGAGAGTTTAATTCTTGAGACCAAAGAGTCACTAATTAATGTGATAATCATGAATGTGGATTCATGGTTTGCCCATGCAACTATATGGGTTAATGAGAATGCGATGTGGATAATAATAGTATTATAACAAGTTGCTAGAAATTATTGGTGTGTAATTATGAAGTAGATAGGAAGTGTCAAATTGTGCTAAGCCCTTCATTTGTGTTGGGTCACTATTTCTTATACAATCGAATGAATACCTAATGTTGTATGTACTTTTGTTCTTTGATATGTTGAAGGTTTTTTTTCTATGTGATTGTGAAATGAAGGACATAATGCTATTGTAATAATTATATATTGAGATCATAAGCTAGTGGTTAAGACATATGGGAATATAATGGGAAGAATGTTGTATATAAAATATACTGATGGTCGCAATGGTTGAGTAGGATAATGAAATTGATTGAGAGATTAGACTTATGGTTCATCGATGACGACTAAAGGACAAATAAATTATAGATCCAAGATGAATTTCATTATTTATAGCTTGAAGTAATTTGAGTGTTGGTAAAATTTTGTTTAGTGTGATATGACTTTATTTGCCACATGTTTAATTAATATTTAAATAAATTTTCAAGTATTTTATTTTTTAATCAATGACCACTGGATTTTGTAAAGTGGGTTCTTTTGTAAAATAATTGTATGAACAAAATTTGACTTTAAGATAACAATACAAATTCGTATGTATTTAGCATGTTGCTTAAAAGGTTTAAATTTTATTATAATTGATTTGACATAGCACAAGTTTTTTGTGCCTACATAACAACTTTGGGCCAAAGTTTTGTCCAAAGAGGGGAAGTATGTAACACCCTGATTCACTTGGCTTGGCTTTGTAAATAATTAATATGGTCATCCTTGGTTTGTTTGATTAGATGTATTATTGATGATTTGGATATTAATGAATTTATGTAGATTTCCTATGTACATAACGATATTTATGAACACATATGCATGTGCTTTTTATGATTGTTATCTAATAATGAGGTGTTATATTCATGGTTGGAAAAGCATGACAATGCATGAGTTGATGTTGATCTGATTACTTATACAATGTTTTTATGATGATATGATGACCACTAACGAGATTAAGTGAGTGGAAATTTTGGTAGGTTGGCCAATTATGCAAGACTCTTCGGATGGAGGTGTTTTATGTTGACCTAGGCTAAAAATCATGGAGCTTACCAACCTACCAAAAAAAGAACTCCAATTTCACTATGGATGAACACTAGAAGGCTATGAAATATTGGAATATATCTCATGAGATGATATTATGCTTATGTTATATATGCCAACATGTATATGTTGTATTATGATTGTATTTATTTTGTGATTAAAACCACTAGTTGTCTGAAGGATCATTCTAGGTGTTCTTATCTATCTAGGAAACATTTAGGGAGGATTTTGAAAAAAAACAACCATGGAGCATAACTTGTGAATGATCTTCATTATCTAGGAAAAATTCATCATTGTGAGTCTCATAATAAGTAGCATTTAAGATAACTTGTGGATTTAGCAATCATGGTTTTGATTATGTTATACATTTGTGTAGATTTGTTAGATGTGTTTGTGTGGTTCCTGCATGTACATGAGTTGTGGAAAAGCCTTGCCCACTCAACAACACATGGGTGTAGAAAATGGCAATGAGGCTTTGGATTTGTTGCATGGGGATGATTAGAGGCACTTTAGTTCGCCTAATTAGTCTTGAGAGAAAGAAATAATATATAGCATAGGAAGTTGAGTAGATTGGCAATACCAATTTCTATGGAGTGGATATATAATTCCTACAGTAAGTACTTCTACTTTGGGAGGTAACATGCCTCATGGTTATGATTAAGGGGTGCACAGTGAGGGAAGGGAAGTTCTTGCTCCCCAATATCTAATATTATAGATGTTGATTTACATTTAAGTAATAATATATGAACCTAGAATGATATCACTTGACATGAAAATTACCCACTTTTAGGGGGCTACTTGAGATATGATTATTTTAATGAAGAAAAAATAAATTTAAATATAAATTCTTTTAAAGGAATGTGAAACTAAACTTTCATAATAAATCGGTTTGTCATGATGCTAAGAATTATGGATACACTCATCCCAATGTCAAAGGTGAAGTGGCTTGCATGATATGTTTAACATATGGAAACCCCATCAACAGTTGGTAGACTCATTACTAGTGTGTATTTTATTAGTAAATATGAATTCTAGCTCTTGGTTGTAATCTTAGACAACTCAAGGGTCCTAGGTAAAAAACAAATCCTTGGGTTTGGTTGGGTGGAAGCTAGTTTTCACACAATGAGTTAGCAATGAAAATGGAACTAAAGATATATACATCCATAAATGATAGTCCTTGATGTTGCTTTTAGTTAAGTAGAGATCTAGGCATGACCCTTATATCTAAGCATGATAGTCCCTGAGATTTTTTCTATAGCATATTACAACTTTTATTTAAAAAAATAATGGCTCTAACGCTGACCATGACTTCCAGCGGTTACAAGCATGGGCACCTACAGATGGGACTTGTATATGCAATGGGCAACCGCCACTATTAGATCTAGAACCCATGTGCATATCCTATAGATCACTAAATGAAACAAAATATAGTCTTTCCATATTATTCTTGGATTTGTTAGCTTTAAAGTGTAAAGGGAATAATTGTTAATCTTAAATTAAGCTTTATACTCTTGCTTTGAATATTATACCTAGAATTGGTGTTTTTATCTTGAATTTTTAGAAAACAATTTTCTTCACTTACAAGTTCGTAAATATTTGATTATTGTACATTTATGCCCGTTAGTTGATGAGGATAACCTCAAATATGTTTAATCCTGAATAAGATTAAGACATGTTGACACAAAGTGTTTGAAAATAGTTCTCATTCAAGAGATTGAATCTTTCATATTACATGCCAAGTGTTTGAAGTAACATGGGAACTTAATTTTATGAGCAACAACATTTTGTAGTTGATGGGTTTATTATATATGTAGTATTTATAATTTCATGGGTATAGATTAAATTTTAATTGTTAGTTGCCAAAATGGTATTTATGTGACATTTAATTAATGAATAAACATTCATGTAAGGAATAATCTTTGATTCCAATGAGCAACTTGAATATAATGGCCAATAATGCTAGGTATTCTTGTTATCGATGGTTTACATTAACTGATCATCCTTATTTGGTGCCTTTGAATTGAAATGGATTCTAGTTATAATAACTTGAGTTATATGCCCATAATGAAACTAAATAAAACTTGTTAACAATTGAAAATATTTTTTTATGATAAAAAGAAACATTAGAATGTCTTGTCATGCTTGTGAAAACTATCATTTTCCTTGAGCTGAAATATTGGATTAGAAAGTTAGCTTCTTGTATTTCGAGGTTAGGGAATGCTAGTCATGTTCAACTTTAGAAGTAAGGTTACTACTTATCATGTTAATAAATGTCTATCAAGGAGGCAATGAAATGCATTTATGTTGTTTCCCTTATATGTTAACTTTCAACTATTTTGGCCAATGTATTAGGTAAGAATCATGAGTGTTCATCAAATGCTTGAGAAAAAAAATGCATGTAAGAATTGTGACATAGTTACATGGGTAAAAACTAATAGAACTTGATGGGAAATGAGCCCATCTTGGAATATTTATTAATGTTAACTAATTGTACACAAAGCACAATTAGAGTTGGTAATGTCAATGTTGATCTCATTAGAAATTAGTATGACCCTGTAATAGTTATGGGAATTGGATGTTGACATAGTGACAACTTCTTATATGTGCACAATTGTCCAAAACATCTCTTCTTTCTAGGCCAATCTCATTGAAATGTTGGTTTTTACTCACTTAGTGTTAAGGAACACTACATTAGTCGTTAATGTTCCTTCTTTATGTTTAGTTTCTGATCAATTACTTGGAAAATGAAATGAAGGTATCAATATAGATAGATTCACATAGAGTTTTTATAGAGAACACAGTAATATAGTGAAACCCAACTTCTACTAATGAATGAAATAGAAAAATGGTGTAACATGCAAAGCAACTGAAACTCACTAGAATGGTGGTAGCTTATCTTTGAAGGGAGTTATGTTGGATGTATTCATTCACAAGAAGACCATTAAAAGACATTGAAACTACCTTTTAACATAAAGTATAAAACCCTAAGAGGCAAAAACCATGAAGATTCAAACGCTAACCTTAGGAGATGAGGTGGTAAAAAGAATGTGGGCCCCAAGGAGCCTAGTTAATATGTCATCTTCACGGGGTTGCAACTTTTGCATACAAACTCTATTCTATGATCTATGTGTTTGTCGGGCCCCAAGTGATATCAACTACCCAAATTCTTGAAAATTGCTTATAGTTATAATAGAATTACTAATATGTAGAGGAATTTTAAGTCATGGATTAGTTTGTTAGAAATTAGGTAGCTCTTTATTCTATCATTTTGGTAGTTAGCCTTTGATCCAACCCATTGCAATCATAATTAGATCTTTCTTCTTTATATTACTTATAAATACACAAACAAAAAGAACACAAAGGATATGTGTTTTAATTGGGTATATTCTCACTTCTTAATTCTATATTTTGATTTTTCGCTAGATTTCTTTATCACTTGACTTTGTTGAATCTAGTCAATTGCATCAAATACCTTGAATCGATGCTATGCAACAATGAATTCCCTACCAACTACATCAAATACCTTGAATCGATTCTATGCAACATTTCATTCCTTACCAATTACATCAAATATCTTTAATTGATACTATATAAAACTTTATTTCCTACTCTATTATTTTAAAATAAAGGCAATCTCCATATTTATAAAACCAATAAAATTAATAAAAAGCTTACATAAAAAATAATATCTAAAATATTTTAAAAACCAGAACATTTATCTATTTCAACACTTAACAATTAAAAAATTTAAATAAAAAATATTATAAAATCAAACCAAATTTGTAAGACTTAACAAATCAAAAAATTTAAATAAAAATATTACAGAACCAAACCAAAAAAATTGATGTGATATATTACTTTAAAAATGTTTTTTTTTCCTCTTTATAAACTTTAATGTTAAAGATGTTGGGCAATGTTAACAACAATTTTATAACAAAATTTTTGTTATGTTGGTGGGTATTAAGCATACATTCGTGGTGGTTAATGATAGAATAAGATTTATTAATTTATAGTATTTTTTATGCTGAGAAATAATACGTTTTATAGATATGTAATGATTACACATTTTATTTTATTCATACTTTCACCTTTTGTGTATTTCCTCAATGGGGATCAATTCCTTTTCAAAGCGTAGTAGACATTTGGATGAAATAATTGAAGGGTGAGAAGCAAAACATGGAAACACCAAGGGTTTGTACCGCGGAGAGACGTGGAGTGTTGACTACTCAACCTCAAAGCTTTATTGAGTTGCCACGACATATCGTACAATATTTGATGGAATTGGTTAAAGTTCATAGTGCCTTCACGCATGGAATTAATATTAGAAATTGTCATGTCAATTTCTTTCTTTGTGATTAATTTTAAACTCCAACTTTATAAAATATCACATGGGATTAACATAGAAATGGTCATGCCATTGTCTTAATTTTAAACTCCAATTTTATAAAATATATATGCTTGGCTTAAAAAAGAAAAGTGCATGAGTTTGTAGGCCATTTAAAAAAATGAGAATGTGATTTTTTAATTATTTTTATAAATATATTAATTAAATAATTATTTAAGAAGATAATATTATTTTTATTAAAAATCAAATCAAATTTAAATATCTTATATATATATTATTAAATTAGATAAATACATATTATAAGATTATATAATTTTATTTATATATAAAAGGTTTATTTTAATCATAAAACCATTAATTTTATATCATACTATATTATCAACATCATACTAATTTTATTATGTTTTTAAATTCTAAATAAACTATATCATAAAAAATAATTTATAATAATATTATATTGAAGAAATTGTTCACACACTTTTTATACAACTTATATTATACCATATAACAAACCTTATCATCAATATCTTTTTGACTTTAAATATGGGGAGAATAGTTATTAACATTAAAGAAATATAAAGAGAATAGTGATTAACATTACTTGTGGATTTTTATGATTTTTTCCAATTTATTTTTTTCATCTTTAAATTAATATTTTATACTTTTTTATATATTTTTAAATAATTTATTTTGTTGAATATGATTCATGAAAATATTTAATAGTTTACTTTGTTAGATATACTTTTTTTTATATTTTTTAAATAATTTGCTTGGTTGAATATGATTCGTGAAAATATTCAATAATTTATTTTGTTGGATATGATTCGTAAAAATATTTTATATATAATTTATTTTCATTCATCTTTAATAAAATTATGTTATTGAAAAATTGAAGCTAATTTTTTTTCCCAATAAAATCTTAGATTTAAGTTTTTAAATTGCAACAAACCATCTCTCATAATATTTAAGGAATTTAATAAAGTTTTCATAATTTTCAAGTATGTAAGTAGTATAATGAATTTAGTAAGGTTTTCATGATTTTCAAATATGTAAGTAATATAATAAAGAAAATATTGAAATCACTTATTTGTTCACTTTCAAATAAGTGCACCTCATGATTAAGGAAAAATCTTGGTTTTTTCAACATCACCACATATATTTTAGTCAAAGTCAAAGACATATCTCTTTTTACTTCATTATTGGATTTTATTTTGTATTTATCAAAATTAACCCTTAAGGTTAGAGTTAATGGACTCTCATCCCTAAAACATGTTGTTATGAGGATTCCTAAGTAAAATTCAAGATCACTATCCATTAACAATCAAGCCTATCCCTGTAGTGAAAAGCCCTCATGGAAATACTACTAGACCGCAACTTAACCAACAAGAAAGGACATATTACCCAACAATATTTGGCAAGGACAAAATTGTGGTACTTTAGACTATATGTAACATCATTTCTCATCTCTTTTTCTTAATGATCTTGTTGATGTATTTACTTTTTGTTGAAAGCAATCATTAGGAAAAATGATTAATTCTACCTTCTAGAAGAAAAAAAGTAGATGAAAATTCCCCTTGCAATGGCTCAGAACACGATGTTCACAAGTTTAGAAATGAAGACAATATGCTCTTGCTAAAAGAGTTTACTGCTAAAAAAGGAACTAGCCAAACTATTATCTCAAGCAATGGTTGCAACCCTAATCTTCTATGGCTAGATGTCGGCCTTGCTTTAACTACCACACACAAAAGAAACTTTGAAGACTTTGTCAAGAATTTGTTTAGGTCCGTGTTGAACAAGTTACACAATTCTCAACTATAATAATTGCATGGGCTAATGGAGCGATTGAAATCCAACTAGATGGCTTGTATTCATAGACTTGTTATTAGTGTTGTAGATTATGTGATGTATGATATCATCATTTATGATCAAATTGTAAATTTTAACATATTAAATAACCATGATGCAGACTTAGATAATAGAGCTTTAACCCTGACTATAAACTTTTTCACACACAAAAGTTCCATAAAAGAAAACTTAAATAACCAAAAGCACTTGATATTTGATAGAAATAAAGTTGGTCTTTTCCTAAAGGATTTAAATAATGAATTAAGCATTATATCAATCAAGGACAATGTTGAAGGTTGTATCATAATTTTGGACACCCTCTCTTATTCCATTAATGAGTTTTCTCTAGAGGTGTCACATAAAAGGGAAAATAGAATCGCCAACCCTTGGTGTTATAAACAATGTAAGATTGTGAGAAAAGCTATAGTGATGTTTCTAACAAGTCCCTAAAATCCGACAAGATAAATAGGTATGAAGCCATAATTAAAAGAATATATATATATATATATATATAAAGATCAAGGGAAGCTTTTACACCTCTCTAAGTTACATTTTAAGAAATTATCAAGACAAATTCTAACTCATAAACTAAAGAAAATAATATGGTTCCTTCAAGATACTTACAAATCCTCTAATGTCATGGACAACATTCAATCCTTTCTACGAAGGAAAAGGTTTTTGCCTCATTGTTCCTATTTTCAAAAGTGGGGATAAAAAATTCCCTCTAAATACAAAATCATTATTATTAACCATTTTTTAGCTAAGTCATATGGAACTATTTTGGAAATGATATCAATGTATGGCTAGAAAGCCATAGAAAAAGAGGTAAATGCCAAACTAGATTTAGGAGTTATGATTCAAAAGTGTAACCATCTTGCTATGCTTATGATCATTATGAAGATGTCTCACAATAATAAAACCAATCTCGTGTGCTGCTTTGTTCATTGAAACATTTTACCCAATGCACATAATAAATCATTAGAATATATTATGAGAGCTAAAAGTTCCTTTCAAGTTGGAGCTATTGCAATAAAGTTATATGAAAATGTATACCAAGTTTTGGAACTCTAAGAGCTAGTTAAAAGAACATAATTGTCATATGGGAGTCAAGAAAGATTACCCCATGTCCCGCACCCATTTTGGCATATACATCGATAAGTTAGAGGATTGTTTGAAAGGAACAAGATGTGTCAATACATCTCTTTTTGGAATGGCCATCATCCTCCTTCCGTATGCCATCGATATTGTTCCTATGGTTAAGAGTCCCTATGAAATCAACATGAAACTAAATATTCTCAAGAATTTTTTCTTTAGTAAGGGAATACCCATTAACATTCACAAAATAGAGGTTATGATAATCAAACCCAAAAATAACACTTGTGCTAATTTCATGTATATGAATAACAACTTGGAGGAAGCAACTTCGTTCAAATGTCTTAGAACCAATCTTCATCGTGAGCTCAATTGGAACTATAACATTGAAAACAAGGATAAATGGAAAGTATGAAAGTTATTATGGACTTAGAAATGGTGGTAAAGTATCAAACCTTTGGATTTGTGAAAATAAAAAACTCCTCTTTGAGACTCTCGTCGCTCTTTTTATTTGAATAAAGTGGTTCTTAGGTTTGACACTACAACATGTCTATATAATCATATAGAAATATATAGGAAATCCAAAAGTATTTCATAACTTATAATCTTAAAATTAAAGGTAATGCACCTTATCCTATCTTCATATAAGAGAGTCTTTGCCCCATTGAGAACAATCCTATGACTAGGCACTTAATATATGAGAACAATATAACAACATGGAAGATAAGAGACTTCTCAAGGTTGCTTCGAAATCCAATCAAAAAAATCTTTGACTCAAGCAGGGCTGGCATAAAGATGCGATGACTTAGCTAAATCATTAAGGTATCAAGGAAAAGATTACTTTGTAGAATAAACATTATAATAAAAATGCTAGTACATTTAAGTTAAGGATAAATTGTTGTTTAATAAAGAATGAGAAACTAAGAGAAAATTAAGATACTACAACAAGGTGATAAACCCTAATTTAGAAGATTAAAGGAATCACTCTATTTTAATTAATATAAAGAATAATATCATTGCTAAAATAGTAACATCATTGCTAAAATAGTAACAAACTCTCATGAGCTTCATTGTGAAACAAGGTGTTGGACAATTTCTAAAATATATCATCAAAAGAATTTGTTATCTTTCTGACATTAAGAATATTGAAGATGAAAAACACTTTCTCTTAAAATATTTCATCAAATTCTTTGTTTTAACATTACCCTTCCTAACCTTTTTAACTCATAAAAATTACAACAATTTAGAATCTTTTTTTAAACATTTTAAAAAATAAAATAAAATTCTAAAATAAATCAAATATTTCCAAAACCTAATTAAAACTCCATAAACTAATACTAAACTTAAAAAAACTTAAAAATCATCATCTATCATGATCCTTCCATTAAATTATATAATATCTTAAAACAACAAAATTTTTTTTTAAATTTTTTTTTCACAATGGGATAGTGATATCCTCAAATTTTACAATTGGGACAGTGATATCCTCAAACCAATTTCACAAAACCACCCAATCTTATATAATTTTTTTGTTGGAACTAAATATAGTTTTGACATTTATTAAATATTTATATTAATTGATCATACCTTATATTTATTCAATGCCTTAAAAATAAAGAAATTTATTAGGGTTCGGTATGTGCGTGCGTGTTAGGAAATATAAAAGGATTTATTTTTTTAATTCTCGCGCTGTATACGTGTCATGAACAAGCGTATTTAGCGTGTACAATGCATCATGCCTTCTCTTGTCATTTTACTGCCCCGTGGGCCCCGCTAGAGTCTAATGGCGCGGAACCATGCTACACAGTCCACGCTAGCAAGCCTCCTAACAACTACAGTACGGAAGGGGCCGGGATACGGACTTACACGTGGCGGATGATGAAAGGCCGGCTATCATCATTGGGCCGCGCAACGCGATTTTAAACCTTCGTAGCTTTCTCCGTTGACTTACTCAGCCGACGGCCAACTCACGCAAACAAAATTTGAAATTAATTAAAAAAAAAACCAGAGGGAAATTCTAGGGTTTCAAGGTGCAAAACGGTCAAGCGGCTGGTCATATGGGAAACTTGATCCCTTCCCAGAAACATGCCGTTAAATATAAAAAAACACCAGAAGTTTTACTCAATTCTAAAGTATTCTCCACCAAATAATAGGTAGGATTGCACTATTAGTAGGTGTGATAAATGTGGTTTTGCTTAAAGATGAGCCATGTACCTTACTTTTATTAAAAAAAAAAAAATTTAGTGTTACCACATTCTACATTTGTCTTGTTTTTCTAAGAGAAATCACTTTTTAAAGATAAAGTGATTTCTCTTTATGTGGAGTGAGGTGGGAGATTAATATGAAATTAAATTTCAAGATAAGAATTGGGTAACATCATTTTAATAAGTATTGAAGGATAATAATATAGGAGATTAATATGAAATTAAATTTAAAGATAGGAGTTGGGTAACACCCTTTTAATAAGTATTGTAGGATAATAATTATATATTAAAGTGGTTTATAAAATTAAAAAATAATATATTATGAATGATGAAATTAAAAAATAAGATATTATGAATGATGAAAATTAAATTAAGTGAAAACATATTTATAAAAACACAATGATAATTATTGAAATTTAAAAAATATATATCTAAAATAGTAATAAAAAATATATTGAGAAGCTTGTGGTGGAGCCAATATGTGTCAACAAACCATACCATAAATTAGTGGTGGGAATGGTGAAAGTGACCCTTGCATAGAAGAATCAAATCAGAGCATCATGCCATACATCAGCAGTTCCCACATGTTATAAGATCCTCCTACTTCTAGAAGAGCTTGAGAGAGAAGCTCAGTTACTCAAATCAAAGAAGGCCCCATGGTTTTCTAATTAAATTTAGTACTGACATATGTGTTCCTATGTATAATGGGAAAAAAATCTCATCAAAGGTCTATTTCATAGTTGTTCACAAAAAGGCATATATACACATAGTGGGCAATTGTCATTCTCAGTCTGATAATGAAGTAGAAGACTTTTTGGTATTGCCCATGTAGATATGATAAAGTATACGGAGATCAAAAGTTTTTCAATTTAAATTAAATTGCAAGGATTGGATTCCAAAAGTCACCATCGAAATGATTTTGATTCACACTCTTTTGGTTTTCCATTATATTCTACAACCCATTAAGTAAAGAAGGTTGTGTGTCCTTTTCTCATACTTGTCTTTAAAAATTTGGTTAATCATTTTAGGGTACAACAAATTCTTTTTAATTTTTTAAATAAAAATTAATGGATATGCTGTTTTTAATATTTTAAAATAAACAATTGGATGCATAGTGTTTAACATTCTAAACTTTAATATTTCTTAATCTTATTTTTTAATATTTTTATTTTTATTTTTCTAATTATTTTGTTAAATTAGTAAATAAATTGTTTTTTTTTTAAATTTGGTGGTTCAATAGCGGCAGTTTAAAATGTGTTTTTGAATGGATAAATAAATTAAAATGTGTTTTTGAATGGACAAATAAATTAAGTAGTCAAATACTTAAATTCTTCAAACTACGCAACTAAAATTTACAATTCTAAAAATGTAATTAATGTTAAATTAGTATATATATATATATATTTTGGTGATTCAATTTAGTGGCCATTTAAAATGTGTTTTTGAATAGATAAATAAATTAAATGTTCAAATACTTAAATTCTTCAAACTACGCAACTAAAACTTACAATTCCAAAAAAATCTCAGTTAAAATATATAAAACATCGCACAAATAGTCTAGAATTCTTTTTCGACATTTTAACAGAATATGTGGTGTTTAAGGTTCTGTGCTTATACATCAAAAATTTTCCTCTCCTCTGTTCATATTCCCTGTTTATCCACACGTGGCAACAACCAGTGCTACCAACTAGAATTGATCGCTGAACTTAGATGCTGGAAAAACAGTGTGTGTATTGATTGAATTCCCAGATTTACAAATATGCTGTACCTTTCCTGCTTTCTGCCATGGCCCATGGTGAAAGGACCATGAACAGCGTTTTTCTCCCAATTAAAAGGGGCCATCTATGGCGCTCTGCCTAACTCCTACGTGTCGGCGCACAGATGGGCTGGGCTGTCAGTACGTGTCAAAGGTGGAGCATTTCCTCGGTGAAATCTTAGCGGAATCAACTTCATTCGTCACACTGACACATCTCCTTACGTGATAGAAGGATTTTTCTGGGGCCCTGTGCAATTACATTACTCGAAAATTCATCTGGTTGTAGGAAATATAGGAGAATAGTGGCAGATTTGGACCACTCACGAGAACGAGGGAGTAGACAGCAAAAAATCCTTACCCCTCTGATCACGCAACTCGGAAAATAAATATATACTTAAATATATATATATAAAATGTATATATTCCATTGTAGGTCTTGTGAAAACCAACAAAATTGTCTGCTATCACGTGTCTGGTGGACAATGGACAAGGCAAAAAAACGTTTTGGCCTTTTCGCACCGTGATTTCCTCGAGATAATTGTTTGAAATTCGCTTGCATTGTGTTTGGTGTTAGGTGAGCCCTAGGCCTACGGCAACTAACAGTGACAAACCAACCTGCCTTCCTTTACCGTGGGACTTTTGATCTTGCTTCTGCTAAAAATTGGTTGAGTTTGAAGAAAGATATTAGTTTTAGGACTAATTACACAATAAAATTGTTCACTAATTAAATTTGTTTTAATGTAGAAAATTTAGGATTCATAATTATGATGATATAAAAACACCCAAAATGCAGTACAGAAAACTTTTCATGATGTAACAATTAAATTGGATGAAAAAACAATGATGCCGAGAAATCCCACCTTTAAACAAAAAAATAAAAATATCCCTTGCCTATGTATAAAATACCTTTCATAATGCAACAGATTAATCAACAACTAAATGCAAAACAACCTGTGTAAAAACTCTGTTTTAACTCAACAGCTTAGACAGCAGACAGCTGTAAGGTATCCAAGTAAAAAATCACACACCAAAACCCATCCCATGTATTTATGGGAGATAAAAGGGAGGAAACTATTTAACATGATGTTTGAACAAACCATGGATAGAATGGTTAGGCAATGAATGGCTAAATCTAGCTGCACCTAAATAAATATGACTGCAGTGGATAAAATCAATCATGGTGAAGGAAAGGTTTCAAAAGGCAACGTGTTAATGTCAATGCTCAGCACAGATGCCGTTGTAAGGAAATGCCTTTATTTTTTTATATATTTCAAGTTGCAAGTCCTAGTCCTGCTCATTGTTAATATGAGTGAGTGACTGACATGGCTTCCTATATTGAAGCCAAGAGAGATCCCATCTCATGAAAAAGAATTGATGAATAAACTGCAAAGTGCAGTCCATCCAGGATCCGACAGCCGTGACCTTTGCAATCATGAGCCATGTCAAATCATGCTTAGCCCTCAAATTTCCATTTTCCCTGCCAAATACCCATTTTTAGAGCATACCCACCTGCTCCTGCTGCTATCGGAAAAGGACAATGGAAATTCTTATATCAATCCATGCTTAGATATGTTAGAAAAATTGCCGCTCCTGGTGCTGCTCCTGCTGCAGGAGGATCCATCATCATCATTATCATAATTCATGGGTGGATGGAATAACAATACTAAATCTTCTGAACATGGACGGGAAGGACTGACAGAGATATGATTATGATGATGATGATAAGTGTGTTTTTGGGCTGTTGAATATTTTTATATATTGTAAAAGCCTCTCAGATATAGTATCTCCTTCCTTCCTTCCTTCCAGGGTGACAGGAATGTACATCCCACGACCTGTCTGGTGTCATTCCTGCATCATCATATCATTTAAGGTACTTTCAATCATTCATTTTCATCGTTGAATATGTAGGTTTTTGGATTTTGAATCTAATTGTAGAAGGTTGATAAAACTCTATGCAATATTGACAATCCACTGGTACTCTGGTTCTTATTTGGTTTAATTCTCAGATGATCATATGATTGTGTACTGAAAAGGATATTTCTGTCACCTGGGACGGACCTGAATGGAGTTTTATGTGAATACCCATATGGTCTATTTCGACTTACAGTCAGCCAATTGTACTCTATGTATATAGTTTTCTGTTAAATTTCAGGATTGGATCGTTGTCCTTTTGAGCTTTAGCTGGAATTCTATGAGGGACATACACACATACACACACTTGCTCACTAAAATTCAGGAGGATTAGATCCTAGTCCGTTGTTTGGTTTCTTGTATGGTAATAACTCTGTGAAATTCCTTTAAGCAGCCTTGCTCTTGAGCCGTTTTACAATCCTATGGGGCACAGTGGACCTATCCTGATTGCCAACAAGCTGTTATGATATTCAAAAATGGAATTGCTGTCTGTTGTGAAAGGTGGATGGACTTGGGAACTTTCCTCTGACCTCAAGCTCGCTAGGGTTTCTTAGTTAATATCGTCTCTGCATCAGGTTACAGCTATAAGCTATCTTGCATGAGAAGATGCAGTTTAAGATTTAGCTCCGAAGTGAATGAGATAGGTTTGTCAGTTTAATGAATGAATAGAGATGTATGTGAATACCCACATGGTCTATTTCTGCTTACAGTCGGCCAATTTTTTTGTATGATTATCCACGCGGTCTAGCCTTCTGTTAAAATTCAGGATTTGATCATTTACCTATTTCAGCTTAGAAGCAATTCTATGAGGCATATAAAGGCACTTGATTGCTAATATTCGGGATTGGATCATCATATGGAGATTGAGTTGGATCCTAACTCTGCTGTTTGAATTTTGTGTCTCTTATATGGTAACAGCTCTATGAACTTGCTCGAGCAGTCTTTCTCTTGAGTTGTTCTATCATCCTATGCAGGCAAAGTGGGTTGTACAGAAATTGCCAACAATCTGTTATGCTCTTCAAATCACATAGAGTTGGTGACTGTTGTGAAAGGAGGATGGAGTTGGGTTCTTTCCTCTGAGCTCAAGCTTACTAAGGTTTCTTGTTTAAAGTCCTTTCTGCACTGGGTTAGAAGCTATCCTACATGGCGAGACTTGTCATCCTTCTTCTGTTTCCCATTTGGGGCTTCTCTAATGATCTTGTGCTTCAGCTCAATTCTGAGAGGTAGTATGGTCCCAAACTAGGCTGTTAAAGTAGGCCCGACAAGTGAACAGAAATTTAGCTATTGTCTTCAGAATTCATTTTGGAGTTTCAGTTACCACGAAGGGAGGTTCGGTAATTGACTGAAATGGTTTTGTATGCTCCTACTTTCATATCCTCGATCGGAATCAAGTACCTGTATATTTTTTTATAGGCAGTCAAAGAGTAATCATGATGGAATCAGCCCCTGCAAGATGATGAAGGCAATGATCTGGTGATTGAATTTCTAGACAGTCCTTATTACCCTACAAGGATAGCTACTGCGAGCAAAAATAAACTGGCTTCTAATCATGTGAATAAGCCCACTCCCTATGACCTGCCATGGTAGAAATGTTTCATTTTGCTGTTAGAAATATCATGGAACGGTTTGATGTTCTACATGCTTCTTTCTACCTGGAAGTTTTTTTCTGGCATGGTTTTGATTGATGTTACAACTGGTATAATACTGTACTGACATAATAGTAATGCATTGTAAGCATCTCTTTTTCGTGCAAGGATAAGACATGTTGCTTTTTTATACATATTAACTCACTCTAGAATGAGATCTTGTTAGAAACTTAGAAGAGAAATATGGATGCCAGTTCAAAATCGATCAGTAAAGCAGCCCTTTGTAAAAATTTAAAAAAGAAACCAATATAATCGGGCAGAATTCAAAACTATTATGAGGAGATCCAGCTATGAATCTGTAACATTTTCTCAATTTTAGCATGGATATTTCCACAGTCAATAAATTGTTGTTGATGAGGACTTCTGGAGAACTGTGTGTATTGAGAAGATTTTTCTCAGTTATTCTATAAAAGGTATCCTCTTTATACATAGGGTTCAAACAGGAAATTTGAGGCATTAGTTGGATTTAGTAAAATACTAAAATATCTTAGAGTCTTGATTTGATATTGAAAGGGCTTGGCATGGCTCTTCGACAAATCAGCCTGGCAACCACATTCCTTTTTGTCAAGCTTTACTAAAGTTTACATATAAACAACAATTTTTAGCAGGTCTTGAGTAGAAGGGAAATAGCAACCTTGATAAGCTAATGGCTTCGTGGAAGGAAAACCTAAATTCTTCCTCATATTGTATGTTAGGATATGAATGCAAGTAATTTGTACTGAAATAAAAGACAGAACTAGGATAGAGGATTATTCATAAATAAATGCCTCTGCAGTGAAAAAAGGGTATGATTTGAGTTCAAAAGAAATGCTCTCTGAAACATGTCTATTCCAGATATTCAAGATAGTCCAAAAAAGTTAAACTTCTAGGCAAACTTGAAAGGCTTTACCTACCTTTAACAAGATTACCTGAAAATTCCAGATTCAAAAAGATATAAATCATTAGTTAGGCAGTTGATGCAAACATAATAGGAACTGTACTCTTACAGTTATCATCTCAGTAGAAAATCCCACCTTGGTATTTCACAGAGTGCAAGTCGGCTAATCAGAAGAAATACAACTAAGGTTTGCACCAAGCATTTTTTAGCGCCATGCAACCATGCAATAGGCATCTACAATATATCAACAACTGTAATGTTTCCTTGTTAGTAGTGTCTGCATTATACTAACTCATATGTGCTTCATAACAGTGGAAAATATAGTAGCCGTTAATCATACCTCAATAAACTGCAAAATTACGGGAATTAATTAATACTCAGAATGTTGTATAAACATAATATGGCATGAACCATTTCCCTTTTTCATGTGTGAAGTATATTACACATCTCTTCCTTTCTAACAGTCTCCATGTACATGGGAATGGATTATTAAAGGAAAACCCAATTGAGTCAAACTGTTTTGCAATTCTATGTCTTCAAGTACAGTGACTGGATCCTGTAACAGTTGTTGCAAAAAGTTTAAAATCAATGATTATATAAGCTTTCAAGTTTCAGCCACAAGGTGTGCTGCTATAGCCCCTTCCTACGTTTGATTCCTGACAAGAAGTGGCCAATGCACTACCTGCAAGGAATCCACTGAGCCACCCAGCGGCTGCTAAGTCAGGCTAGGACCTAGGTAGTTGTTCAGTGTAAGCAGTGCCTCACCTCTTGATAGGTGGTGGATGCTTGCCACCACTGTGGTAATAAGGATGAATTATTCAAAAAAATATATCGGCTTTTACACATTACCAGTCAGTAGTGAAAGTTATCATCCATTTACAAGCTGGCATTGTGCTTGGTGGAGAGCCTTTTTGAATGTATCCTTCAAGGTGTAAATCTCTCCTTCAGCATCTAGGCTCCCTTGTCCTTCTGTTGATTTTGCCTTCTAATGCCTCTTGAACAGTGCATTTTCTGTGCTGTTTTGCTCCCACTCTGGATCACATTGCCTCTTGGGAGTCAAGCTTTGCAAAACATATATTCTATGTATTTGTTTACCTTCAACTTGTAATGATCTTCAGTGTTTTTAATCTTTGTATTTTGGCTTGGAAATCCTTCTTCAGAGATACATTTATTCAACATAAGTTCTTATTGTTGATTATGATAGATCAACTTTTGTTTGACAAGCTAATTGGTTAAGCACTAAGATACAAATCTGAAGAATCCTGGAGTTAATATGAAAATAATTCAAACCTCCTTTTGAATTTGCATAATTTCCTAGACTATATTGCTATTCTATTAAATTTTTATCTCTGCAGGAACAATCAATTGCTTGAACTCAACACAGGAGAAAATATTCCATTGTATCTAGTTTAGCAAGGCAACCAATATCATGGCCTATTTTGGCAGCAGCCAAATTTAGAAGAAGCATATTTAAAATTTTGAAATAACATCGAGAAGAGAGGGTAAATGCAGATTTCCTCAACATATTTAAAAGCTAGATTAATTACACATACCTGTATGTCTAGCAGATAGAACTGAGAGTGGTGGTTTTAAAGTTTCCGTAGATGTATAATACATTCAAGATGAAGATTCTGTTCAGAGTTGGCCGTACTCAAGCATACCATTGCATCTAGGGACTTTTCAACTGAATTCTGCCCTCCTAGACTTGCTACTGGCCAGCGAATTCTGTAGGAAGTACCAATTTACTATGTAGTAAGTACAACCCTTGAATACCACTCTTTGCTGAAAGGACACTGTTGGCAAAGCATGCTGTGTGTCTAATGAAGGCTTAGATTGAACCCTTTTACAGACTTCTTGTGAACCAAGAAGGGAAAAAGGCTAATTCAATGTTTTGACTGAGTTGAAATGTTAAAGATGTCTCTTACTGTCATGGATTATAAAATAATTAACGCTGTTTGGTGGTAAAACCAACATGGTGATAAATTGATAATCCAAGCTCAATCAGTAAACAAATTGCTTGGAATGGCTATTTTTACCTCACATGATAGCTGAAGTCTCAAGTCAATGCTGACAATTCTGTTATAATAACGGATTTGCATTTCAACTTTCTTGGATCAGGAGAAGTTGAATTAAGAAAAAACTGCAATGGAATGAACTCAGTGCCTTTTCTAGCCTTTTCCTTTAGATGGGGCTCTCCTTTTCTTCCTCTTGCAATCGTTCAGAATTTTATATTCATAATGTAAGCATCCTTAAGGTGGTACATATGGATTGATGTATGACTTTGTGTTGTTAACATTCATGGAGTCTTTCTCTCGATTGTTTTCAGAGTCAAAAAAGAATGTAGCATCTTTTCCTTTCTTTAATATGAGGTTTTACGTGTTCCTTGTAATCAGTGGAATTGCAATTTTAGTATGTTGTTGACTAATTTTATTCTGCTGCATGGCACAGGCACACGGTGAGATGACGAATAGCTATGAGACCTTATTCTTGTGCTTAAAACTGTAATTGTGCATTTCATCGGCATTCCTGGTTCTGCTACAAAGAGATTTGCTGCATCTTGAATGTTGCTGGTTGTTATCTGTATTCAAGGAAACATCTTTTCTTTTTGAATACTTATAGGAGAGAGCAGCCAATTTGAATACACAGAGATGGGTTTGAATAAAATACACTAAGAGGCACTGCCAGACTAAAAACAATTGCATAATCAAGTGAGGTGATAGCTTCTCAAAGAATGTTCTCATGGCATCCAAAAAGCACCTAGTAATAGTGCTGCATTTGTGTGTTGAATCTTGGGCCTGAATTGACTGCTGTCAATGCTCAACCAAGTGGTTGGAGACTTGAAGGAAGCATTTTTTTGTTAAGCTGAAACAGCAGAAAGATAATGGCTACTTACTTTCCAGGTTCAAATATTCAGCCAGATACCATGCAAACCCTTTACCTAATGAATCCTGATTATACAGGTTATGCAGACATGCAAACTCCAGGCAACATGGTACTTATAAATCAATCAGCAGGAACTCCATCAGCAAACAGTCATTTGGCTGGTGGTGGGCAGCCACAACAACATTTCATTGGAATCCCATTTCCTTCTGCCCCACATCCACAACGCTATTCCATGGCATCAGTGGAAAGCTCAGGTGGAACACAACAAGATGTTACTGCAACTTTACTCTCATCTCGGCCTGGAAATCAAGGTTACAATGTATGGAGAAATGTGGGAAATGAACATACATTCATGCAAACAACAGATCCCAACCCCCATAATCACTCCCTTTCTGGGCAGTTAAACAATTTTTCTAATTTGGGCCATCAATCTGTTTCTGAGATTTCTCCAGCAGGTATGAAACGTGCTACTATGTCTTCCATCCCCGAACAACAACTGGGAATGAATCCAAATGGGCTAGGTTTGCAGCTAGATCAGTCACAAGGTTTGGCAGCACATGGACGGGGGCTTTCTCTTAGCCTTTCCCCCCAACAGCTTTCAAATATCCAATTATCCTGCTTTCAAAATCAGCCTACAGACTCAGAAGTGAATTGCCCCAGTATTTCAGAAGCAACTTCACAAGAGAACATGAATAGGGCTGATAGACTAACAAGTAAATTGTCAGGAAGTCTGAGTTCTTTTCGGGCTTCCTCAAGGGATGGGATGCTGGGAACTAAATTCCTAGGTAGTGTGAATCCCGAGTGTAACAAACCGATGCATCATGGTACGAATGCAATTGGAGCAGCAGAGCTCTCAAACAGTTTAACTGGTTCCAAATATTTTAAAGCAGCACAGCAATTACTTGATGAAGTTGTAAATGTTGGAAAGGGTATCAAGTCTGATTCAGTCAACCATCAAAAATCCCAAACATGGTTTGGTACAATATCTGACAAAAAGAATATTGCAACTGAAGCTACTACAAATGACCGAACACCATCTGCAATAACAGGAGCTTCAATTTCTGCACAAGAAATGAAAAACGAGCATGCTTTTGGACTCACACCAGCTGATAGACAAGAACTTCAGATGAAAAAGGCAAAGCTTGTTGCCATGTTGGATGAGGTGCACATTTCTTGCCTTTGGTTAATTTTTCCCAAATTTTAAAAAGTATACTATGCAGTAGATCAATAGTGTAAGCTATCCATGACCAGAACTATTTACACATTAAAGTGTCAATTAGTAGAAACACAACCAGCTTGTAAAGCTGCAGAGTAAAATTGTAGGAACAAGGAGAAACTGACATCATTTTTAGTCAATGATGCTAAATATGTACGGAGTGTTTTTTTATTTTATATTTTGATATCTTGCCTACATATACGATCCATAATTTTGAATCTTGCAGATTTTATTTGCAAATGAATGAAACTTAGGTTCATACTATATCATAGTTCTTGTCAAAGAATTTTGTGGAATATATGAATACAGCTTGCCTCTATTGAGAGACCTATTATCTAAAAAATTTCCTACATCTGAGAGAGACTAGCATGCAAAATCACCATAAGCAGTCAATATCAGTGCTGATAAGTTTTTCATTAAGAGCTACTTTCACATTTTTCCTGTCAAACAGAGATGTATACTGAAAAGAAATTCATAGTCAAGATTTCTTGTGGTGTTCTGAAGAGAGATCAGGAGTGTTGAGGCATGTCAGGTCAAAATTGGTCTGTATTTTGCATTTACGTGAAAATAAGAATATGTTTCAGGTAGTTGTTCAGTTTTTGTTGTCTGCCTTTTAGTTCCAATTAAAAAATGGGCAAGGTGACAAGAAATTAGAATGAGATGCATTAGGATGACATACATCTGGAACAACCATGATGTCAAATTCTTTGCTCAAGATGAAGACTTGACGTTTACTTGGGTTTCTCTTTACGTTGAGCACACCTGGTTAGATATTCAAAAGAACTCAAAACCTGCCCATTTCCATGAGATGAGAAGGAATATGAAATGGTTGGTTCGAAAGAAACAATCCACAAGTTGAAGACTTGTTCTTTAAGTATCACCCGAACAATTGTATAAATCACCCTGAACCCTAAGATGCAATTTTGAATCCATATAGAACTTTGAGTCGGTAGAAACAGATTCTGAGCTGAGAACTTTCTGTAGCTTCAGAATCTGTGTTGAGATGAAGTAGTTTTGAACCTTTTATAAAGGTATTAAATGATTGAAATTAATTGTAGCTGACATCTTTTCTTTTTTTCATGTATAACAAAAATTACAAAGCTTAGTCTCGCTAAGCGGTTTTGCACAGTTACGATGTAAATTGAAGAAATGTAGTTGTTTTTGTTTTTGTTTTCCTTTGAATAGTACTGATTATTGTTCCTTGTACCTATTTATGCATCTGAACACAGGTGGATCGAAGGTACAGACAGTACTATCATCAGATGCAAATCGTTGTTTCATCATTTGAGGCCGCAGCTGGATTTGGGGCTGCCAGGACATACACTTCCCTTGCACTCAAAACAATTTCCAGGCATTTTCGATCTCTGAGAGATGCAATTGCAGGCCAAATTCGACTGACGAGCAAAAATCTAGGGGAGGAAGACTTAACGGGAAGTGGAAAAGGAGAGACATCCCGTCTTCACTTTGTTGATCAACAATTACGACAACAGCGAGCACTTCAGCAGCTAGGAATGATACAGCAGCATGCCTGGAGGCCACAAAGAGGGCTTCCAGAGAGGGCTGTTTCTATTCTCCGGGCTTGGCTATTTGAGCATTTCCTTCATCCGTAAGTAACTTAGCAACGTTGTGATTAAAATTTGAATTAAAATTCATTGAATACACTAGGGCTACTTTGCTTAGAATCTTCTTTTTTCTGTGGACATCTTGAATTACTCTAGGCTTCCTCCCTATCACAAGATCGACCAGGCTCAGTGTACCCGTCCCCCGCAATACTTGACTTTTTCCAACTGGTTAAATTGGTTTATTTTTCCATGGATTACAATTACGGGACACTTTGCAATTAAGATGAATCTGCTAAGATATACTTTTCTTCTTCAATTTGAGAACCTCAAGGCCACTTTATATTGACCGTTGCTTAGTTCCTTCATCTCTGCTATTTTTTGAATGCCTGAACTTTATTTCAATTTATTTACAGTGGTACCGAGAGCACTAATTGATAGTTCAAATCTTTACCCAGTAATTTCAAACATTTACCAGTAGAATGTCTATTACAAATTCTTTTAATTGTTCTAAATAACTATTTGTGGTGCCATGCTTCCCCAGTAGTTTGTTAAAGTAGTTGCCTTCTTTAAGAATTGTAGGTTTTCTAAAATACTTACGGAAAAAATGAATCTCCTGACCGTTCTATGCTTGCAAGACGAACCTTGTCTTGATCAAAAGAGTCTAGTGATATAGTGTGGAGCTCCTTTTGTGTGATGTCAGTATTCCTCTGCTCTAGGTCATCAATTAAAATAAAATAACATGATGTGCCTAGCTCTATTTACATTAGCACACTGTCCAATTGCAAATGATTCATGGCATCTTTCAATGACAGAAAACCATGAATCATCTCCCAAACACATACTGCAGGCTAGTAATAGTTATAGGAATGGATTGCCTGATATCCCCTCTATTGTCATTTCAGTCATTGAACATGCTGCAAGAAGTTGAACCTTACAGAATGGACATTTTGCTCGACATTAGCTTATTCATATCGGATTAACCCCACAATATTTATATCGACGGGTTTCTGTTAATCTCTAACGTTCAATTGTAGTGCTTCATTCCAAAGCCATTTGCAGTGACTGGCCGTACCATTTTGTTCCGATGGGGGTCATGAGGTATTCATGTACAGAAGTGTACCATTTTTTTCCAATGGGGATCATGAGGTCTTCAATATTAGTGATTGCTTATCCTGTCTCAGGAATCTTCATAAGTCTCCATGCTCTTCTGCTTTCTACTGATCAGGATGTCTTTTCACTGGCAAAATTTGATGCCATTTTCAGAATTCCCAAGGCAATAGAATTCCAAATGTTTGGGTTTTGTGTACACATTCATGTTCTGTTTTCCTCTCGCTTCAAGCTTAACAACATTCATCAAGTATGATGCGCTTGCAAGTTTCCTCAGATATACTTCACTTCCCATGGTCAAAAAGGAATTTTGTAATCTAATCCTCACACATTCCTTGCATCTATAACCTTTGTTTAATTCAAGTGGCTGCTATAAGGAAACAAGATTCTATCTTAATCTAGTGGCTTCTGTGGTCAATCAATTTATCGTTTGCTAAATTTAATTCTTGGGGCATCGTTGATTTGTTTTGGATTTCATGTTTTCATGTATTTGTATTCCAGGTACCCAAAGGATGCTGACAAACACTTACTAGCAAGACAGACTGGACTGACCAGAAGCCAGGTACTTTTTTTATGAATGACCTCTTTTTTACCATGTAGGTCTTTATGATTCTTTTACAAAATCCGTCTTTTCAGGAAAAAGCAGCCATAGAAGGTGATTATGTGAAACTTATCAGTTTCTTCTGTCAATTTAGGTCTCAAATTGGTTTATAAATGCACGTGTCCGCCTTTGGAAACCCATGGTGGAAGAAATGTATATGGAGGAACTTAGAGAGGCCGAAACACAAAATCATCCAGCAGATTCGAAGGTAACAACAGAAAGTGGTCAAAACAATGAAGAAACGGTGTCAAAGGAAGGAGCTGGGAACAGTGATAATGGACAAGAGGAGAAAAGTATAAAAAATAGGATTCTCAATAACAGCATAGAGGAAGGAGGCTATATACAACAGAATGGTACAGTAAATGGTGGTTTCAAGCCTGATCAGGCTTCTGATAGGATTAATGGTAGAAATCGGAGTACAGGCATGACTGGTGTATCAGACAGTCATGTATTTCATGAAATTGATAATGAGGATATGAGGCAAGGTCAACAGAAGAAAATTAGGAATGGAATTCAGGACTCTACAATACTTCTGCCCCCTAACATGGGCATGGATGTTGATTTAAAATCTGAGGAAACAGGCAGTGAGTATATCCTTGATAGCAGCAAGTTTGCCAGTGATGAAAAACATGCTTCTGAGGGTTACAGCTTTGCCAATAACAAAATGGTTCGCCTGGATGATAATGGAAGCTTCAGCTCATACCAATTGGGGGGATTGAGTAGATATGGCCAGGAAACTTTTACCCCCAAGTATTCTGGAATTGGCGGCGTGTCTCTTACACTTGGATTGCAACATTGTGATGATTTATCATTATCAGGAACTCAACAGAGTTACAATTCCACTCAAGGTTTAGGTTCAGGAAGGAGACATGATTTAGCCAGTGACTCAGATGATTACTGTCACATCCATGACACTTCAGCTGTACGTGGTGCAAGTAACTATGACAACATGAGCATGCAAAATGGAAAGCGCTTTGCAACTCATATGTTGCATGACTTTGTAGCTTAAACCATTCAAGACATACTGTAAAGCTTGTGCATTCACCTGCAGTTTTTCTTTCTTTAGGATGACTATTTTCTGCATTCATTTTGTTTTTCTAATCCTGTATTTGTAAGGTGAGTTGTAACATAAACCTGAATAGGAAGTACACACTATCGCGAGCTATGGTGGTAAAAATGTAGGGAACCCATGTTTTTATTATTATTATCAGGCTTTTCCTCTCCATCTCTTTGTGAGGAAATAAGAATAAGCCTACTGTAAAGTGCACACCAATATAAATATCCAATTGTCTCAATTAATGAGTATAAATTCAGTCAAAATATAATTTATGTTATAATATTTTCTTGAGAATTGTGCCCTCTTTGTGTTTTTGAGGGCGTATCTGGAAGGTTTCACAGAAGATGGGAAATCTCAGATTGCAGATATGCACTTCCTATACTTTTATAGAGATTGTATTTTGCAACTCAGAGTTGCATGCAATTAAAGTCAAATTTTGACATCTAAAAACAGTTATGTAGTTTAATAGTACCATATGCAGAGTTTTGGTTTGAAAATCATAACTGAACTCTCGAATCCATAATCCCATTTGGATAAAATATGTTACTGCGGGTGGCATTGTAAAATTTAGTGGGTTTTTTGAATTATTCACCTCGTCAACTTTTCAGGTTCAAAAGCTTAAAACCACTGATAGCATTAAAATCAAAATTGCTGCATCACAGATGTGTAAAATTAGCTTTCATATTCATTCGAACATGCTGAAGCATGTTTCTCTAGTTGGGCACGAAGTTGCGATAGAACAACGAAGTGTTGTTCAAATTATCAACTGCATGATCCAGGTTCAAATAACTTGCTTCATGTTGTGGGAGGTACTCAGCAATACCGAACCAGCTATCATTAAAATGCCTTATATCAGCCTAATATAATCCACCATGCATGCGTTGTCATTACACTGGTGCGTGGTGCCAATTTTCTTCACCAACTCTTGAAAGTCAGTGCAACAAGAAACAAGCGATCATATGAAAAGGTGCACATACCATTAAAATGACCCGCAAAATCAAGTGGCAAAATTTACGAGTTTTTATTAACTTGTCATAATAATAATTTTATTTTAAAGGAATGGCAAAGGTAATAATAATTTAATTTCAAGGTAATGGTAAACTTAGTTACCAAATTACGAGAGTTTTTTTTTTTCAAGGGAAAGAAGCTGGTTTTGCTTAGCAATATGTTTTAAATAAAAAATCATACATAAATTATATTTGTTTAGTGGATGAACTATAATTTTTATTTTTTATTTTATTTTATTTTATTTTATCTTTCATAAATTATTTGAATGTGCAGTGGATATTATTTATTTCTAGATATTCTATTTTTTGTGAATTTGATTTTATAATTTTTAAGAGGAAACACCTGTTGTTAACCATTAGATTCAGTTTGAGTGGACTTAATGGTTAAGAACATGTCTTTCTTCTTAAGAGGTCACAGGTTCAAAACCAGAGAGAGATAGCGTATGATTGTTATGATATTTCTTTTATAAGATAAAGAAGTTGCCTCTTAGCAATTTGAATGTGAAGTTTATAGAAATCTACATATTCTATTCCTTTTAAATTTGAATCCATAATCTTTTAACATGAAACACATATTTTTAACCATTAAATCTATATTGTAAAAACCATATGTTTTAAATAAAAAATCATACATAAACCATACTTTTTTGAGAGTAGATGAACTATATTTTTAGAATTTTGTTTTTTTGTTTTTATTTTAATCTTTCATAAATTATTTGAATGTGTAGTAGATATTACCCATCTCTAGATATTCTACTTCCTGTGAATTTGATTTTATAATTTTTTAAGAGAAAATAGATGTTTTTAACCATTAGATCCATATTATAAAAGCAATATATCTTAAATAGAAAATCATATATAAATAAATACTCACTTAAGAGTAGATAAATTATATTTTCCATTTTTTTTATTTTTATTTTTATTTTATATAAATCTATCAAAAACCATTTGAGCATGTAGTGGATATATATATATATATATATATATATATATATATATATATATATATATATATATACTTTTTTTCTTAAAATTGTTTTATTGTTCTTAAAAAAAATCTCACACACAGACATATATATATAATTCTATTTATAATTGTGATCTAGGTGGATATTGATGGCCATTAGCCTATTCCAGTTGGACCCCACCATTGTTCAGTTTCCTTAATTGTAGCACAATTTACTATTTTTAGCAGTTATTCAAAGCAACTTCCAGAGCCTTTTTGACACCCTAAACGACCTTTTTTGGGCATGAAAGGTCTGGAAAATATGAGTAGGAGATGTAGTCCTCAGGTAGATTTTTCTAAGGATGTATCATGTGCACCAAACTGAGATAGTATGCCAAAGTTATCACCTTGGGAAATTGATGTACTAATTTACCCCAACTAGACTCATACTCTGTTGTTTCATCACCTAGGGTTAGGTTTTTGGATGTTTAGGGTTTTCCATTGTTTCTTAATAATAAATAGACCTTTGAGCCTCATTGTAACATAGTCCAGACGCAACAACATCTCTTCTCAGAGTGCCCTAGCTAGTTTATTTTTATTTTCTCTGTAAGCATATTTCAGTCATTTGATATTAATGAAATGAAGCTATATTTCCGCTGCATCTTTGTATTTATGGTTATATTTGTATTCTGTTGCGTTCTTTCATAAATTTGGATCAAATTAATTTATAAAAATATATGAATTTTATATATTATTCTAGTATTAAACCCATATTATTATAAGAAAAAAATATTACTCTTAATTGTTTATGTAGAAAGAGAAAATTAATTTTACACATCTCCTAATAAAAAATCTCATCTTTTTATTTATTATAAATATATAAAAAAATTATATTAATTGAGTTGTGCAAATTAGTTTGTAATAGATTTATAATTTTTTAAAATAAGTTATAAAATATTTTTTTAATTGAAAAACAATAAATATGTTAATAACAAATATGATATACCTTATTATATTCCACATATAAAATAATTAATTAATGTAATGAAATAAATAAATTTTTAATTATCTTCAAAAATTTTAAAATAATTTAAAGACATAAAATAATTGATTTTCTAATTAATTATAATTAAAATTTTAAAAATAATGTAAAATTGTTTTTATTATATTGTATATTTTTTTCTGCATGTCATGTTGGTGTTAATTCACGTTATTATTTCATATAATGTGAATTAAACATTATTGCTTATTGGTTGAAAATAGAAATGTTGTGACAAATCAAACTTAAATTACTCTTTTGTAATTAAGCCTCCCTAACTTATATGATTGTTCTATATAAAATTTTTTTTTTGGTTGTTGTTTGGGAATGAGAGCCTATTTCATGATTGTTCTATTCATTCTTGCTTCCTTTTCCTTCTTTTTGGAAGGGGAGGCTTGTTAGGTTATTGACCACATTTTAAAAAATTTTAAGCATTTGGTTAATGATTTTTTGAATTTTTTTTAATGAGCATGCTTGATATGTCTAAAATAAAATGTCATCTCTCCAACGAACTTGTCAATATGTTATTCAAATTTCATTTGGAAACCTCATCTATTTTCATCCGGAGGAAATCCATTTTCAAAACATTTCAACATATATATGCGGGTGCATTGGGTTTCTATTTAACGTAATGTTGTGGAAACGCAATCATGATGATCATATAAAATACCCTTTTGGTAAACTTATAGTAAATTTTTTTACACTTACTACCTTCAAGTGTGACCTAATCGGTTTAAAAGGTATTTCTATTATACTTCTTAATTGATATATTTGTAGGTTTCAAACGGTGGAATTAGCCTTTGGCATATAAGCTCTATGTAATGACCTCTCATATTTCAAATTTTACTTTGAACTATATTGTATGAAGATAATGGACTTTGACCTTTTTCATGTGTTTCTTTAAAAATCAAGTTTTTTTAAAGACATGAATTCAAATGAACTTCAAATTAATTTGATTTATTATATGGTTTTCAAGTAGATTTTTAAAGATATGAATTCAAATGAACTTCAAATTAATTTGATTTATTATATGGTTTTCAATATTGCCAAAAGACTGGTAGGGGAGGTAGGTAGTAAGGTAATTTTTTTTTAAGTTTGCATGGAAGTTAGGGGTTATGACAAATAAGTTCATTGAAACATATGTTTTTTTAAGGTATTTTGATGTTTTATTTCATTTACCTCAATCATTTTATAGTTATTGGAGACTCCTTTATCATCCTAAGACACATGATTATATGAACACAAGCCAAGGATATAATGCTAGAGGAAATTCTTAGCAAAATACATTCTCTAATTGAAAACATGAAAGGTCAATTTGAATCTTTCCATGTTAAATGGTGTAACAACCAGTTGATTGACACAAAAGACCAATTCGATGTTCCATTTTCACAAAAAAAGGTGTTTATTATATAATGTTCAACATGTATATCATATTATTCCATAAGTTAATCATCATAACCAGTGTCACTGTTGGAATTCACAATTACACTGAGAGGGTGGGGAGGTTAATCAATATAATGGAAATTTTTACTTATTTAAATATTTAAGTATCATAAATTCATCAATTCATAAATTGAACTAGTAACACAAGATATGTGTGTTGGGAAAGATACTGAGAGGGGGGGTGAATCAGTATCTTGATCTGTCAATCAACTTTACACTTTTCTTTTCTCAAACACCCATACGCTACTTTACAGAACTAAACTAGCGTATATACGCGGATATCCTTAAGGAAACTCGCGTATTCCCAGATTTCTTATTATGCAGATAGTTCTTATCTTAGATTATTGCATCATACATTCATTAGATGTTTAGGAAGCAGTAGACATGTGCAGTAAGAACAGAATAAATCAACACACATAAGCATCACACATGAACACCAGGATTTTAGGTGGAAACTCAATTCGGGAGAAAACCACCGCCGTCGTCGTCTCAGTCTTCAATATTTATTATAAAGAAAACATCTTACAACAATGTACTGGTGCAGACTCATACCAGTATGCAGGCACCCACCTCCAGAAGGCTAAAACCTTATCTCGTTTACCAGCCTCTCCTGGAAGGGAGCTACAACCCCCTGCTCTCGTTTACCAGCCTTTCCTGGAAGGGAGCTACTACCCCCTACTCTCGTTTACCAGTTATCACTGGAAGGGAGCTACTACCCCCTTACTGAAGGCTTCGACCCTCAGCACCACTGCAGATCATGTTTCATCAATTTTCAAACTGGATCAAACAGCTTCAACACAACCCTTCACATATCAACAAACATACTTTGCTTATTGCTTCCAACAGAACAGTGAAACCACTATAACCAGAATATCAAAGATAACCCAGACTTCAGGATAAATATGCAGAAACACTTTCAACCTTGAGCAACCACCAGTTCAGATATCATACACGCTTTTATTTAATTAGACCCGCGTATACACGCGCTTTTCATGAAATGAACCCGTGTATACATCTGTGCATTTTACAGAAAAACCCTAACTGCCCATACGTGCTTTTATCTAATCAGATCTGCGTATACACGCGCTTTTCACGACACGAACCTGCGTATGGATCTATAAAAGATAAACTTTGTAGAACAGACCAGATCTATGAACTTACCCAGATTTCTTCAATTTCTTCAACAGATTTGCGCCAGATCTTCATCACTTCTTTTCAGATCATCCTAGAGATTCACCATTTTCAGATCTAGAGATTTTGAACCTTCATCATATTCATAGGTGCATCATAGATTCAGATCTATCAATTAAGAACAGAGTTCAACCTTGCAGATATACTTCAGAGTGAAGTATTCATTAAAGCCCAGATCCTTGCACACCCTTTGCACAATGATCTTCTTCTCCTTATATAGGTTTAGCCTTTATCAATACCATGAGCCAAAACCACACTTCTTTCGATGGTATTCCTGGACGGGATCAAATAGATAATTAAGTGCTCAATACAATGGGTCAATACCATGGTAACACCCCTTGGTATTCTGAATTTGGAGCGCAAAAGGGCATACGCGACTTGGCACGTACTTTTCTGCGTGCATACGCTACTTCGCCTTAACAAACCCGCGTATGCTTTGTGACATACCTTGTTTATCATTTTTCTGTCACTTCCTTTCTTCTGTTCCTTCTGAGCTGATCTGTAGATACATCATCCTTCCTTTTAACACACAGATACATCATCCTTACATATTTAACACATAGGTTGCTTATCATAGGAAACTTATCAAGAACAACTTCATCAAATAGGTTGCCATCAAGGACAACACATTGCATCATATCGCCGACAGTATTATTTCATCAAGTAGGTTGCCATCAAGGACAACATATGCCAACAATGTGTGGAAGCCCTTATGGGAGAAAACCACAAAACTTCTTTATATGAAATATCTTGTAGTACCAACCTACTATTACGTCGATTCGTAGGCATCAACCTATAGGAAATACCAATCCACTTTGTTGTTTTGTAGGTGCCAACTTACAAAATACATTGATCCCCTATTTTTCTTTGTAGGCACCAACCTATAGGAGACACCAATACCCTTTGTTTCTTTGTAGGCACCAACCTAAAGGAGACACCAATCCCATCTGCTGCTACTTTGTAAACACCAACCTTCAAGAGACACCAATACCATATGGTTTGTAGCTTGCTTAGCTTGCTTGATTCTTCACAATATCTATTAGTTGTTTCTATTTTCACCAAGTCTTCTTGCTTCTTATAATTTCATAACGTCTATTAGTTGCTTATGCCATTACTAAGTCTACTTGTTGCTTCTTCCTTCACTAGGTCTACTTCTCCCAAAGCTTGTTGTTTTTTGCTTCTTTCCAAGAACAAAGTTTCACAACATGCCACATATTCAATTTTGCAAATATGGTTCTAAAATGTATACCAAAAATACCTTGATATCTCTTCTGTATATCCTCTATATTTCATAATATGAAACATATCAGAAAGAAATTTATAGTAAAAATAACAAGCTAACATGTTTGAAGCATATTTCAGGAACATTTTGTAAACCTAAATTTTTAACACCATATCTTCAAAATTATAGTGCACCAAGGTTTAAAATTTCTACCATAAGTAACTTGAGATATCTTCCATGTCTCCTCCAAATTTCATATTCTAAAACATCATAGAAAATAAATTTATAGCGAAAATACCAAGCTAACTTGTTTGAAGAAGATTTTGAGAGCATTTTGTTGGCATTATGGTACATGTGTTGTCCTTGATGGAAATCCACTGGTAACTAGACATGTTCAAAGTTTAGTTCAAAGGTAACAAAATGATGGGATAGAGGTTTGCCAGTCAGAAACATAAGTTTGATGTAGGGTAACCACATGTGTTCACAAATTAGTTCAAAGATAACAAAATGATGGGACAGAGGTTTGCATGTCAGAAACATAATTTTGATGAAGGTAAATATTTTAAGATCTATATGCGGGTTAGTCAAGGCCAAGTCGCGTAAACACACGGCTATGAAGAAGCCAAGTTGCATACATGATGTCGCACTAATTTATTAATACCAAGGGTCTTTACCATGGTATTAGCCCACAATATTGAGTGCAGTAACAATTATTTGATCATATTCAAGATTACCACTAACACTAGTGTGGTTTTGGCTCATGGTATTGGCTAAGGCTCTAACTATATAAGGAGGTGAATATCAAAGTGCTAAGGGTGCATGAGTAAGGGATTTTGATGAATGCTTCAATCTGAAGTATATTTGCATTATAAAGGCTATAATTGACAAGTTGATCTGAAATAATAATGCATCGATGAATACAATGATGGATCAGGATCATGAGACCTGAAATGAATTTCCATTGTATGATCTGCTCATGGATTGACTAGATCCAAGTATTGACACATGTTTTATCTTTGAATGTTATGATCTGGGTCTTTCTGAAGTTATGAAAAGATGCACAATTTTAGGTCAAAATTTGCAGATCTATATGTAGGTTGGTCTCAGTGAAGTCACGTATACACACGAGTTTGTTTCATCAAATTCGTGTACATAAAGGAATGGTTTCTGCTTATAAATGACTGAGCAATCAGATCAATGTTGCTCTATCTATGTTGTTTTTCAATGATGTCTTCATGTTGATCTAGGTTGAGTGATAATGTTTGAAGTAGAACTAATTGAATGATGAAGTTGAAATTGGTTGCATGTTGATTGGCTGAAAATATTCTTAATGTTGCTAACTGTATGAGGGTTCAAAGATCTATAAGCTAAATGACTCTGTTCAATTATGTGACTAATTCAGAGTAACAATTTTTGAACTTAGTATATTGAGATCTCTACGCAGGCTGCTCTGTAGAAAATCACTTATACATGCGGGTTGCCTTAAGTGAAGTAGTGTATACCTTTTGGTTTATGAATGATCAAGGTTGTAGTTGATTCAGTGTGTTGATGCAGTATTCTGAATTCAGTTTTGTGTTCTGGTTACAGTGATATCACTGTTTTGTTTTAATTAAGTTTGTGTTTGGTTAAGTGATTGTTTGCTTCAGTGGTTGGTTCAGTATTCGAGTGATTGGTGACTGTTTGGTTCTATGGTTGTGTTCAGGAATTGGATGAATGATTTGGGTACAATAATCAGTTTTAGTTTTTATATTTGTCTTATATGATGTTAAAGGGTTCAACATGGATTATGTGATGAAAAGTGGTCTACGTGTTGTGATGTATTAAAGCAGGTGGATCCAATGTGAAAATTTATGAAATGTGGTCCATGGATGGCGCTGAGGGTTGGATCCTTCAGTGAGGAAGTCGAAGCTTCCTGCCAATAGTAGCTAGTGATCATATTAGAGGGTTGAAGCACCCTTCTAGTGGGTGTTGGTAAACGAGATTAGGGGGTTGAAGCTCCCTTCCAGTAGGAGCTGGAGAATGAGTGAAGGTTGTAGCCTTCAGTGGGTGGGTGCCTGCGTACATGCATGATTCTGCACCAGTACAAGAATTTAAGAAGTTTTTGATAATAATAAGATTGAATACTGATATGACAACGACGATGGTTTTCCCCCACATTGGGTTTCCACCTTAAAATCCTAGTGTTCATGTGTGTTTCTTATGTGTGATGATTTATTCAGTTATTACGACACATGATTACTACTTATTAAATGTCTGATGAATCTCTTACATTTTTATTTAAGTTAAACAAATAAACAAATAGTTGATTTATAAGTTTACTAAGCATACACTAGTTTCTTATATAATAGTCACGTATATAAGCGAGTTGGATTCAGTAAAGTTGCGTACAAAATTCAAAAAATAAAATATTATTGTGAGTTTTTAAATAATGATTCACCCCCCCCCCCCCCTCTCACAGTAATTTTCCCAACAATTGGTATCATAGTCAGGTTCTTCAGAAGAAGCTTGACCGCTTGAAGGAATATATACTAAGATGAGAAATCAAGACGGAACAACATCTATCAGACCACCACTCTTCAACGGAAATAATTTAATATTCTGGAAGACAAGAACAAGATCTTATCTTCAGTCTCTTGGAGTAGATGTCTGGGAAATTGTTGAAGGAGGTTACCAATATATAGCCACAGTTCCCATAGATGCAACAACAAAGAAGACATATGAAACCAATGTGAAAGTTTTCATTAATGCATTATTGGGAAGCCTGACCAAATCAGAATTTGTCAAAGTTATGCAATTAAATTCAGCAAAGGAAATATGAGACAAAATCATCCTAAGTTATGAAGGCGATAACAATGTAAAAAGAACTAAACTCCAAAATCTCATAATTCAATATGAAAATCTCAGAATGCATAATGATGAAAGTATTGCAATTTTCTTTCTACGTCTAGATGAGATTGTAATTCATATGAGAAATATGGGTGAAGACATAAAAGACACAACTTTAGTAGAGAAAATCTTAAGATCTCTAACTCCTAAATTCGAGTCAAAAGTGTCTGCCATTGAAGAGAATCAGGATCTGCAGAATCTTACTATTGTTCAATTTCACGGGATCCTGACTGCTTTTGAAATGAGAAAAGGAGGTCCCTCAGAAGTCAGAGAAGCCACATTTAAAGCAACTACAAATGGAAAGGAAAAGGAATAAAACAAGGAATCAAGGTATGTATTGGAAGAAGATGAGGTAAAGTTTGTAAAGAAACTTTAACTTGGTACCAGAAGGCTCAAAGGTAAGCTTCCTTTGAATTTTTTTTCTTGTGGTAGAGTTGGTCATTATGTTGCTAAATGCCCTTATAAAAAAAACCATGATAAGGGGAAGGATATTGCAAAAGGAAATAGAAAACGGTTTAAAAATAGGAAAATTTATTATACTCATGAAGATAGTGATGGCTTGTTAAATAGAAAAGGAGGAGAATCTGATCAAGATCTTAAACTACTCATGGAATTTGAAAGAAGTACCAGTGATTCTAATGACAAATTTGTGGATTCTTTAGAGGAAAAATATTTCTTTGAAGAAATTACTCAACTTAAAATACGCTTGGAAGAAAACAAAGTAGCCATAGATAATTTAAAGAATCAACTCATAGAAAAGGAGAAGCATAATGAGAAGTTAGAATGTGAAATAGTAAGTCTAAGAAAGGAACTTGAGAAAATAAAAACTCTAAATCTTAGATTTTCTAAAGAATATAAAACCTTAAATGAAATTATCAAGGTTCAACGATCTCCTCTTATGAAGACATGTCTTGGATACATTGGTGAAACATCACAAATAGAAAAATCCTTAGCCACAACTGGAATCTATCTAAATGTAGCAAAAGCCAGTCAACAAAGTTTCAATCTTCAGCAGAAGAAGAAAGACACTTCACTTTGAAATCATGTTCACTCTAATTCAAGGATGAACAATAATAGAAGCATTAGTCAAAAGGTAAACAACACTAGAAGGCTCTATGATCACAAAAAAATCTTCTTTAATGGACAATGTTTCTCATGTCATAATTTTGGTCACAAGGCTGCTCAATGTGTTGCATACAAAACCATCATGACTAGAGAAGCAAGAAAACAAAGGAATGAGACATGAATCGAGAAGAACACCGATAATAATTTCTCACCTCTAAATGATTAAATTGAATGTTCATTAGAAATAACTTTGGACATGAGGAATTTGAATGCAGGAGAAAATTACAACCAACATCTTAAAAGGATAAAATATCACAAAATTCTAAGGTATGGAAAAGGAAGGACTTAGAATTTGAAAGTTGTGGCATAGCATTGTTTGCGTAAGGACAAGAAAATCAATGGTACATTGACAATGAATGGTCAAAACACATGACATGTGATAAAGATAAACTTATTTCATACAATGCTTTAGAGAAAGAAAAGAATGTCACTTTTGGAAATGACTCTCCTGTTGTCATTAAAGGGTAAAGGATCTTTTTTTCTAAAATAAAAGGTTAAAGTTGGTAATGTTATGTATGTTGATGGATTAAAGCATGACTTGTTGAGTGTTATCCAAATGTGTGATCAAGGATATGAAGTGGTTTTCAGATCAAAAGAATGTGTGGTTCATGAATTTGACACAAGAAATACCATAATAAAAGGAATAAGAACTCAGAGTAATCTGTATATATTGAAAGGTGGTCAAGAACAATGTTACCTAGGAAAAGTAGAGGAATCATTAAAGGTTAAAGTTGTTAATGTTATGTATGTTGATGGATTAAAGCATGACTTGTTGAGTGTTATCCAAATGTGTGATCAAGGAAATGAAGTGGTTTTTAGATCAAAAGAATGTGTGGTTCATGAAATTGAAACAAGAAATACCATAATAAAAGGAATAAGAACTCAAAGTAATCTGTATATATTGAAAGGTGGTCAAGAACAATGTTACCTAGGAAAAGTAGAGGAATCATTAAAGGTTAAAGTTGGTAATGTTATGTATGTTGATGGATTAAAGCATGACTTGTTGAGTGTTATCCAAATGTGTGATCAAGGAAATGAAGTGGTTTTTAGATCAAAAGAATGTGTGGTTCATGAACTTGACACAAGAAATACCATAATAAAAGGAATAAGAACTCAGAGTAATCTGTATATATTGAAAGGTGGTCAAGAACAATGTTACCTAGGAAAAGTAGAGGAAAAATGATTATGGCATAGAAGGTTGGGACATCTAAGATTCTCCCAAATAAGAAAATCAAGCAAGCTCAAAGTTGTTCGTGATCTACCCAACATCACCCTACTAGAAAGTACCATATGCAAGTCATGTCAATTGGTGACCAATAAGAAAAAGTCACCTCGTGGAGAACAATATTATATCTTATTTATTGATAAATTTTCTAGAACGTGATGGATTGGCTTATTTAAACACAAAGATGAATCATTTGATAAATTTAAAATCTTCAAAGCATTAGTTAAAAATGAGTTACATATTAAAATCAAATGTCTTAGATCTAAACGAGGAGGAGAATACATATAGGATGAATTCTTGGATTTTGGTGAACAAAATGGCATAAAAAGAAAATTTTCTGTAGCCATAACTCCTCAACAGGATGGCATGGAAGAAATAATGAACATAAATGTTCAACAAATGGCTCCTATGTTTAATGAGTTTGGAACCCCTAACACCTTCTGGGGTGAATTTGCACATACTGCAGTAAATATTCTCAACAAGGCTCATGTTCGTGTAAATAGTGATAAAACTCCATACAAACTTTGGTATGGTAAGCCACCTACTGTAAATCATTTTAGAGTCTTTGGAAGTAAATGTTTCATAAAAAATAATGATGAAAAAATTGGTAAGTTTGAAGCTAGGGCAGATGAAGGAATAATTCTTGGTTATTCATCTATAAGAAAATGATACAAATGTTACAATAAGAGACTTTAGAAAATTGTTGAATGTATTGATGTTGTAATTGATGAAGCATGCACAGATCTCAAAAAGGTAACAACAACAAAAGAGTATGAGGATGATGAATTTTTTCCCTCATCAAATCAAAATGATATAGAAGAAGTAACTAATGAAGCAGCGAAAGAAGACACATATGATAAAGAAAATGCTCCATCCAGGTATGTTCAAAAGAATCATCCAAAAACTCAAATACTGGGAGAAAAGGAATCTGGGGTACAAGCAAGAAGAAATCTTGTAGGATCTCCTATTTATCTAGCTTTATTATCCACCATTGAACCACAAAATGTAAATCAAGCTAGTAAAGATGAAATTTGGGTTAAGGCCATTGATGAAGAGATTGATCAAATTGAAAAGAATAATACATGGGAATTGGTTCCAAGGTCTCATGATAAAAATGTTATTGGGACAAAATGGACATTCAAAAATAAGTTGAATGAAAATGGAGAAGTCATTAGAAACCAAACTAGACTTGTTTGTAAAGGTTATGCTCAACAAGAAGGTATAGACTTTGAAGAAACATTTTCTCCAGTAGCCAGGCTTGAAGCCATAAGCATGTTTCTTGCATTTTCAAGTTTTCACCATTTCAAAGTTTATCAAATGGAAGTAAAATATTAATTCCTTAATGGAGATCTAGAAGAAGAAGTATATATTGAACAACCAAAATGATTCATTTTAAATAATGATGAAAACCTTGTATGCAAACTCAAAAAGGATTTATATGGGTTGAAACAAGCCACACAAGCATGGTATTATCGTCTTGAAAAGTATCTTCAACAACAAGGTTTTACAAAAGGATCTGCAAACAACAACCTGTACACAAAAATTGAGGATGATAAATTGTTAATTATTGTTGTCTATGTTGATGATATCATCTTTGGAAGTAATGAAGAATCTATGAGTCAAAAATTTGCTTTTGTTATGCAACAAGAATTTGAAATGTATTTACTTAGGGAACTAACATATTTTCTTAGTTTACAAGTAAAACAAGCAAAATATGGCATTTTTCTCTCACAAAAAAAATATCTCAAGGATATTATGAAGAATTATGGGATGGAAGACTGCAAAACAGTGTGTAATCCAATGATGATAGGATGTAGCCTCAATTCACATGATGAATCTCCCACTGTAAATTAACCAGAGTACAGGTCTATGATTGGAAGTTTTATTTATCTAATAGATACTAGACCAAATATCATGCATGCAGTTGATATCGTTGGACGTTTCCAAGCCAATCCACAGGAATCACATCTTCAAGAAGTTAAGAGAATAATCAAATATCTCCAAGGAATTTGGCTTATGGTATCCTAAAGATGAAGATCTTACCCTTCATGCATAAAAACATATCCGTGAATTTGGCTTATGGTATCCTAAAGATGCAGATCTTACCCTTCATGCATACAAATATGCAGACTAGGTTGGAAATGTTGATGGTCAGAAAAGCACTAGTAGAAGTGCATTTTACATGGGGCCTTGATTGGTATCTTGGTTCAACAAGAAACAAATTTCTATTGCCTTATCTAAAATGGAAACATAATATGTGGCTGTTGCATCTTGTTGCACTCAAATCCTTTGGATGATGCAGACATTACAAGATATTCAAATCAAATGTTCTTCACCCATCTCCATCCTATGTGATAATACAAGTTCTATTAGTATTTCAAAAAATCCTGTAATGCACTCCAAGACCAAGCACATTCCAATTAAGTATCATTTTCTACGAGAATAGGTGCTTGAGAAATAGGTTAAATTGGAGTATGTTCCCTCCAAAGAACAAATTGTTGATATATTTAATAAACCTCTTCCAAGAGAAGAATATGAATATCTCAGACAAAAACTGGGAGTTGTCTCTGCCTCATTTTGCTGTTAATCAAGCCTTCTCTTTCTACAGGTGAAAATTCAGAAGTTTTCTTTATGTATACAGGTTTCATGAATCATAGTCACGTATATACATGAGTTTTGATTCAGACAAGCAAGTATACATCTCTGATTAGAAATACCAAGCAGATAGCACTAGTTCAGGGGGATTTTTTAGCCTTGCTAATGCATTGTTGGCATTATGTTTAAGGCACTGCTGTAGATTTTCAAATGGTTGTACATGTAATTTAATGTAAAGGTAATATGGAGTCCTATGATGTACTTATTCAATGATACTATGTAAATCCACTTAGGTCGATAATTGAGTCGTATATGTAATCCCATGTTGGGAAGTTGCTGTTATATAACCTCACTTGGTTGGGTGGTTTATGTAAGGTCTTTTTCAACTGCATCATAGAGTCAGGGGGAGTATTGGTCCATCCTTTTCCCTTGATGTAAAAGGGGGAGACTATCTTGGTGTTTGACTGTGGTGTCTCTTTCAGGTATCTTCAGGGTAAGGTGATAAAAAACCAACATGGTTGCCATCAATTCCAAAGGGGGATATTGTTGGAATTATGGTACATGTGTTTTCCTTGATGGCAACCCATTGGTAACTAGATGCATTCATAATTCAGTTCAAAGGTAAAAAAATGATGGGACAGAGGTTTGTAGGTCAGAAACATAAGTTTGACGAAGGGTAACCAAATGTGTTCATAGGTCAGTTCAAAGGTAACAGAATGATGGGACGAAGGTTTGTAGTTTAGAAACATAAGTTTGATGAAAGTAAATATTTTAAGATCTATATCAGGGTTATCCAAAGCCAAGTTGCATACACATGTGGGTATGAAGAAGCCAAGTCGTGTACATTTTGGTGCATTAATTTATTAATACCAAGGGTCTTTACCATGACATTAGCCTACAATATTGAGCAGATTAACGGTTATTTGATCCCATCCAAGATTACCATCGACACTAGTGTGGTTTTGGCTCATGGTATTGGCTAAGACTCTAAATATATAAGGAGGTGAAGATCAAAGTGCTAAGGGTGTATGAGTAAGGGTTTTTGATGAATAATTCAATATGAAGTATATTTGCATTGTAAGGGCTATAGTTGACAAGTTGATCTGAAATAACAATGCACTGATGAATACAATGATGAATCAAGACCATGAGACCTGAAATGACTTTCCATTGTATAATCTCACATGGATAGATTAGATCTAAGTATTGATGCACGTTTTATCTTTGAATATTATGATCTGGGTCTTTCTAAAGTTTTTAAAAAGTTGCACAATTTTAAGTCAAAATTTGCAGATCTGTACACAGGTTGGTCTCGATGAAGTCGTGTATACACACGGGTTTGTTTCATCAAAGTCACGTACATAAAGGAAGGGTTTCTTCTTATAAATGACTGATCAATTAGATAAGTTCTTCTATATCTCTATTGTCTATCATTGATGTCTTCATGTTGATCTGGGTTGAGTGATAATGTGTGAAGTAGAATTGATTGAATGATGAAGTTGAAATTGGTCGCATGTTGATTGGTTGAAAATATTCTTGATGCTGCTAACTGTATGAGGGTTCAAATATCTATAAGCTAAATGAATTTGTTCAATTCCGTGACTAATCAGAGTAAGAAATTTTGAACAAAGTATATTGAGATATGTACGCTGGTTTCTCTATAGAAAAGCACATATACATGGGAGTTACCTTAAGTGAAGTAGCGTATACCTTTGGTTTATGAATGATGAGGGTTATAGTTGATTTAGTGTGTTGATGCAGTATTCTGAATTTAATTCTGTGTTCTGGTTACATTGATCTCATTGTTCTGTTTGAATTACATTGGTGTTTGGTTAAGTGACTGTTTGCTTCAGTGGTTGGTTCAGTATTCGAGTGATTGGTGACTATTTGGTTCAATGGTTGTGTTAAGGAATTGGATGAATTTTTTGGGTACAGTAATCAGTTTCATTTTTCTATTTTGCTTATATTATTTTAAAGGGTTTAGCATGGATTATGTGATGAAAAGTGCTCTACAGGTTGTGATGTATTAAAGTAGCTGGATCCAGTGTGAAAATTTATGAAACATGGTCCATAGATAGTGTTGAGGGTTGGAGCCTTCAACGAGGAAGTCGAAGCTTCCTGCCAGTAGTAGCTAGTGATCAGATCAAGGGGTTGAATCTCTCTTCTAGTGGGTGTTGGTAAACAAGATCAGGGGGTTAAAGCTCTCTTCTAGTAGGAGCTAGAGAACGAGTGAAGGGTGTAACCTTGAGTAGGTGGGTGCCTGCGTAATGGCATGAGTCTGCACCAGTACAATAATGTAAGAAGTTTTTGATAATAATAAGATTGAATATTGAGATGACATCAGTGGTGGTTTTATCCCATATTGGGTTTCCACCTTAAAATCATGGTATTCATGTGTGTTTCTTATGTGTGATGCTTTATTCAGTTATTACTACACATGCTTATTTCTTATCAAATGTCTAATGAATCTCTTACATTCCGATTTAAGTTAAACATATACAGAATTAGATGATTTATAAGTTTAATAATCATACACTAGTTTTCTATATAAAAATTGCGTACATACGTGAGTTGGCTTCAATAAGCATACATACTTCATAAAAGAAAATATTATTGTGAGTTTTAAATACTGATTCACCACCCTCTCCCCCCCCTCACCACCCCCCCCCTCTTAGTATTTTTCCCAACACATTCAAGAAGACTAACTTTCTTAGAGCATATATCCAAAATTATAGTGAACCAAGGTTTTGTAATTTGAACCAACAACCCTCGAAAATCTTGTATCTATATACTCCAAGTTACATAGTCTGAAACATCCCAAAACAAAAGTTATAGAGAATATTCGAAGTTGAGCTATTTAAAGAATATTTTATGAGCATTCAAGAAGCCTAAATTACTTAGAGCATGTCTCCAAAATTATAGAAAAACATGGTATGTAGCTTGAACCATAAGTTAATGATAATATTCTATCTATATCCTCCGATTTTCATGGTCTGAAACATCTTAGAAAAAAATTATGGTGAGAATGCCAAGTTGTCATATTTGAAGAAGATTTCAAGAGAATTCAAAAATCCTAACGTTCTTAGACCATATCTATGAAATTATAGTGAATCAAGGTTTGAAATTTGAACCACAAGTACATGAAGATATTCTTTCTGTATACTCCAAGTTTCATGTTATGAAACATCCCATCAGAAAATTTATAGAGAAAATTCCCATATGGCTCGTTCACCCCATAAATAATTTTTTTTCTTCCACCTTTAGACTCCAAGAATCACCCCAAAAATTATTCTTCATATCCTCTTGTGACCTCAGATATCTTCTTGCTTATATTTTGTTCAAATGAACTCATATACCCTTTATTTATAGTGTCTGTACATTCACTTATGGGGATGACTTGTGAAATATTGAAAAATGTAACTAGTGTTGGCATTCATAGTTGTGTTTGAGTTACAATGTAATGTATGTAAAAATTATACAAAAAATATGTATACTAATGGATTCAATCTGATCATGCAATATGCTAAAGAAATATACTGAATCCTTATACAAATTATTTGCTGAAAATAAACACGATCGCACAATGACACCAAGTAAAAGAAAGAAGCAAATCAATCCATAACACAGATGTTTTTTTCGGGGAAAGCTTGCTGCTCAAAATACCTCTATCTTATATTGCATATTCAACCAGGGAATCATGAAACAATTACAATGCACTCTTCTCACAAGATTCTGCTGCACTCTGCTAACTATCTCACACTAATCTAGAAAAAATCGACCAACACTTAGCCAATTTGTTGCCTCTGCTAAGCCAACCTTGCTTGTGAAATTCCTATAGAATAAAATCCCTATTCTTTAGGAATTTCAGCCTTCCAAAATAGCACAATGCTCATGGGAAATCCTATGGGTGTATTAATGCATGCGGGAAGTTTGCTAATAATACAATTGATAGTTAACATCCCTTTAACCTCTATCTCAAAAGGGTCTTCATCAGAACTGACATGCATGCAACTATTAATTGTAAATCATCAGTTACTTGACAGATCATTGCATGTGAATTAAATCTGATTTAATTCACTTGACCTCTCATTAGTGCAACAATCAGTTACAACTAGTTAAAATGATTTTAACTCAATTAATTTATTTAACTAATTTCTCATGCATTAAACTAACACACTAACTTCAACTTGGACTCAAAAAAAATAGAATCACTCTGCATGCCTCGCCAACCACCCTCAACTCGAGATTCATGAGCTAACTGAGTTTATCACACTCAGTTAACTATTATAAGTGTTTCTGAGATAATATTACAATTTATTGTCCAATTTAATTAAGGGAAAATTAAATTAGACACACATTTCTTGTTGACTTTCAACACTCCCTCTCAACAAGAAAGGGATTATCAGCTACCCCGATCCTGCCTATGTGGTATTCAAATTTTATCTTGGCAAGTGCATTGTCAGAATATTTGCATCTTGATCCTCCGTGGGAATTTACTGAAGTAACACAATGCGTCTCTGAACACAATCTATGAGATGGTGGTACCAGATGTAAATATGTTTGGACCTATCATGGAATAATAGATTATCCGATAATTTTATGCAACTCTGGTTACCACAATGTATCACTGTCAGATCCATCTGATGACCAAACAAACCAACAAGAATCTTTCTCATCCAGATGGCCTCATATGCATCTTGGTTGGCTTCCATGTACTCTGCCTCGGCTGAATTGAGTGCAACTAATCTCTACTTCCTGCTGTACCAAGAAACTACTGTCTATCCTATGCTGAAGATCCCTCCTGATGTGTTCTTTCTGTCTTATGGACTACCTGCCCAATATACATCGGTGAAGCTTTGAAGCTTCAGTCCCTATGTCCGTCTGTACCACAATACATACTCTGTAGTGCCCCTGAGATATCTCATGACATGCTTCCCTACCTTCCAAAAGAGCTTGGTCGACTTAACCATAGCTTTAATAAGCCGGTTAAATGCGTAACATATGTCTAGTCGTGTGTTCACCAAGTACATGAGTGAACCCAAAAGCTACCTGTAAACAGTAGCATCCACTACCTCACCTGAAGTAGCATCCTCCTTCCTCCAGTTTCCTGCAAGAGGATTCTCCATGGGTTTACATCTCTCCATGTGGAACTTCCCCATAATCTCTTTGGCATACTTTCCTTGAGAAACAAATAGCTCCCCATCACATTGCCATATCTCAAAACCAAGGAAATAGTGAAGGAGTCCCATGTCCTTCATCTCAAACTCTCTTGCAAGATCCTCTTTGCAAGAATTTATGAGCTTCTCATTACCTATGAGAATAAGATCATCAACATAAAGTACAATAATCAAAATCTTACCATCAACCACAATCTGGTATAGGTTCGCATCTGCTTCACTCTTCATGAAGCCAAACCTGGTGAAATAGTTGTCAATCTTGGTGTACTAAGCACGAGGTGCTTGCTTTAGCCCATACACTATCGAAAATTAAATAACTCATTAAAAACACATAAAAAATATTTGAGCCATATAACTGGCGGAAAATTCCTGAGAGCCTTACGACATTCCTCACATATTATTCATTATTCAAATAATGTTATAATACAAATAAATAGATGAGGAAGTTGTCTCAAGATAGTGCATCTATCTTGGACAACTTCCTTGAGAAAATATCTCAACCACAGACACTAATATAAGAGCTAAGTTAGGTAGGCCTAAACTAACTCCTAATTAAGAGGAACTAACATAATCTAGAAAATTAGGCATAAAACCCTAATTTTCAATATTTAATTAATTTAATTAACTTTGGATTTATAACTGTGTATGAGGGACAGGCTAACATTCACCCCCCCTCAACGATAAATAAAAAATAAGAATGAGGAACCATCTTCCAAGTTCTCATGCTGAAATTGTTGATCCTCAAAAACACTGTCAAAGCTGGATGCCAAAAAAATTACAATCTGAAGAGACCATGAGTCAGCTGCATGTCTGAATTTCTCTTGAAAAATTCATCACATGCCAAGTTTTAAAAGGATCCATATGTCCTTTGCTTGAAATCAACATCCTTTGTCCACTGACAAAATTTTGAAGACGCCCACTGGAAAATTGCTGATGATGAAACTGCCCATTGGCTACTTGATGATCACCCATTGGCTGATGATGATTGCCCACTGGCTGATGATGTAAAAAAAAAAGCACTATTTCTTTTGTTGATGCTGTCGAAAAATTCTCACTGCAACTTTTTTTGTTGACTGCCCATTAGTGAACTTGTTGATGCCCACTGGCTTCTTTTGCTGATGTTGTCAAAAATTTTAGTCTGACACCCACCATTAATTTCATTAACATTCCCCCCCCTTTGTCAGCTGAACAATCATCTGGAAATTATTTCTGAACTCCCCCCTTTGAGGTGTAGGAGAGTTTCATTGGTGTACTCCCCCATTCATCTGCACGAGAGAACTATCTGTATTTGATGGTCGGCTGCAATAAGTGTGGTTGAATTTGGTTGTAGAACTTATGCAATATTTGACTGTTGACAACCAGTCCCAAGGATCAATCCATTCATAATTGATCTTCAATTTGGCTGGTTGGCGTTGTTTGCATCATTTCTCTGATGAATGATTCGGCTTGCCACAATGGCGACAAGTATGGAGATCAAAACAATGATATTCCATATGACTTGTTCTTGGAAAATGTGAGAATTTTGGTTTGATTGCAACTTTAGTTTTCGTGCATGTCGGTTTGTCTCAACTTTCACAAAATTTGTTGATGTGATTTGTTCAAGAAAGGCTACATTGACGAACTTGATGGGCTTTGAATACTCTGGGATATGTAAGTTGTCATCATCTTTGACATATCATAATCCTCACCGATTTCTGTTACTTTGGGTTTCTTCCCGTGGCTTGATGATTGGTTTGGAAGAAAGTTGAACTTGAACAACTTCGACACTTGAAGCTGTTTGGATGAATGGATTAGAATCATATTTATCTGTATGGTTCAAAGACTCGGAATCATCACTCTTCTCTTGCATCTCATTTCTTTGTAGTTGTGACTCCAGTTGAAGCTCAATCATTTCATTTGTTTGTTGTAGATGCCGTGAAATATCAACAAGAGCTGCTTTGTTGATTTTCACGGTGTCTTCAGCACTTGATATGATCAAATTGTGAAGAACTTGTAATAACTGGAGGTGTTTTTCCATGTGAACTCACTCGCTTGAATTTAGGATCGCTTGTTTTTGAATTTTATCACTTGATTTGGATTTGAATTTTCTTGCTTGATTTGAATGAAATACTCACTTGCTTTGTTTCTTGATCTCTTGCTTGCTGAAACTTGTTTTTCTTGTTTCACACTCACTGGAACTCACACTCGCTTGATGTAGATTTCAAATTGTTTGATTGTTGTTTGAATATTACATTTACTTGTGTTTGTTGTGAAACCAGCTCCAAAAATAGAAGAAAAGAGATATCAACGCCTTAGAAATAAGCCACTTCGAGGGGGCAACCTCCAATACATTACATAAATGAACAATTCTTGGATGATACAAATGACAAAACCTCCTTTCTATATATAGGAGTCCATGGGGCCAAAATGTAATCCTAGTGGGCCACAATGTAATCCTAGCCGACCTAACAATAATAATTTAAGGGCATAATAATAACAAAATGGGGGTTACAAGGGTACAATAATAACAATAATGGGGTTACACTAATAACAATAAGGGACTATACTAGTAATATAGGGACCTAACATGCCCCTCTCCTTCAAAAGAGTGTTGTCCTCAACACTTGAGTAGCTTTGGGTGCTTCTGTATAAACTTCTCATCCTCCCATGTAGAATCTTCAGTGGGTAAGTTCTTCCACTTGATGAGATACTCTGAAATTGATCGATTCCGTAGCTGTCAAGTTCTTGTTTCTGTGACCGCTTCAGGTTCCAATATGATTTTTCCTTCCCCATCAAGTTCTGGCAATATTGTTTGAACTGGAAGATTTTCACCTATAACCTTCTTTAAGCATGAAACATGGAAAACTGGATGTACTCGCGAAGAAGCAGGAAGCTCCAATTTGTATACCATAGTACCAATCTTTTGCAACACCTTGTAAGGACCATAGTACTTTGGCGATAATTTATTATCCTTCTTAGCTTGCTTGAGGGACATTTGTTTGTATGGTTGTAGCCGTAAAAATACCCAGTCTCCTACATCAAAACTTCTCTTGCTGTGATGTTGATATGCCTGTTGTTTCATTCGATTTTGTGCCAAATTCAGGTTATCCTTTAAGAGTTGGAGAACTTCTTGTCGATGCTCGATGTGATCTTCCACTGCTTGAACCTTCGAATTTTCTCTTAAATATGATGTGATGGATGGTGGATGATATCCATAAAGTGCCATAAATGGGGTCATTTTGCTGCAGTATGGAAGGAAGTGTTATACCACCATTCAGCAAGAGGTAACCACTTGACCCATTGTGTTTGTTTATCAGATACAAAACAACGAAGATATCCTTCTAAACATTTATTTACTATCTCAGTTTGACCATCAGATTGAGGATGATAAGATGAGCTATGAGCTAATTGAGTACCCAAACAAGAAAATAACTCCGTCCAAAAAATTCCAGTAAAAATGGGATCTCTGTCGCTCACAATAACCCTTGGGCTTCCATGTAGCTTTTGAATTGTGTCCATAAATGTAGTAGCAACTGTACTTGCTTTAAATGGATTAGATAATGCACAAAAGTGTGCATACTTGGTAAGTCTATCAACTACCACCATGATGACACTCTTTCCTTCAGACTTAGGTAAATCTGTGATAAAATCCATTGAAATCTCCTCCCAACATTGACTTGGAATGGATAAAGGTTGTAGAAGACCTGGGTTCTTAATTGTCTCAACTTTATTCTGCTGGCAAACCAAACATTCCACCACAAACTTTTGAATATCAGATTTAAGTCCATCCCAAAAACAATCTTTCTTCACCCTGTGGTAAGTTTTTAAAAATCCTGAGTGTCCTCCTAAAGGAGAAGTGTGCAATTCCAAAAGAATATTTTGTTTTAGTTGGGAATTCTTACAAAGATATAAACGATCTTTGTACCATAAGGAATCATTTTTCCAACTAAATGTATCAGATGTACTAAGATCTTGCTGCAACTTTTAGATGAGTGTCCACACTTCTTCATCCTTCTTCCATTCATCTCTTGCTTCCTTTATCCAATCTAGTTGGATAATAGAAATGGCACAAAGCAATGCTTCCACCTCTTCATTCTTTCTTGAGAGTGCATCTGCAACAACATTTCGCTTCCCTTTTTTGTAGATTATTTCAAAGTCATAACCCAACATCTTTGTGACCCATTTTTGCTGCTCTTCTGAAGATAGTCTTTGTTCCAAAAAGTGTTTGAGACTATCATGATCAGTTTTTACCTTGAAGTGTCTTCCCATTAGGTAAGTTCGCCATTTCTTTAGTGCATGCAGTATTGCTAACATTTCATTCTCATAAATAGGTTTCTGTAAATACTTTCCTTTGATTGGACGACTTTCAAAAGCAATGGGTCTTCCTTCCTGCATTAAAACTGCACCAATTCCATTTCTTGAGGCATCACATTCCACAATAAAGGTTTTTGTGAAGTCTGGCGTAGCTAAGACCGGTGCTAGGCACATTGCCTCTTTAAGATGTTCAAAGGCCTTAGTTGCTTCAGGAGTCCACGAAAATGCATCTTTCTTCAATAATGTTGTTAGAGGTGCTGCTATTCTCCCATAATTCTTAACAAACTTGCGATAATACCCTGTTAACCCAAGAAATCCTCGTAACTGCTTTATGGTTGTGGGGACTTTCCATTCCTTAATGGCTTTAATTTTGTTAGGGTCTACCTTAACACCCTCGTGAGATACAATATGACCCAGATATTCCACCTCTTGTACTCCAAAGAAACATTTGGATGTTTTTGCATATAATTGTTTCTCCTGCAATAGTTTGAGCACCCCGTCAACATGTTGAACATGATCCTTCCAAGACCTACTGTAGATTAGTATATCATCAAAAAATACTAGCACAAATTTTCTAAGGAAGGGTTTGAAAATGGAATTCATCAACCCTTGAAATGTAGCAGGTGCATTGGTAAGGCCAAAAGGCATGACCAAAAATTCATAATGACTCTCATGAGTTCGAAATGCTATTTTTGGAATATCTTCAGTCTTCATTCTAATTTGATGATATCCTGAACGAAGATCCAACTTGGTAAAATAAATTGCTCCATGTAATTCATCCAATAATTCATCAATCACAGGAATGGGAAATTTGTCTTTAACGGTGAGCTTATTGAGCTCCCTATAATCTGGACACATTCGCCATGATCCATCCTTCTTGTGTACCAATACTATAGGAGCAGAGAAAGAACTTTGACTAGGTTGAATTATACCCGCCTCTAACATTTATGCAATCATACGTTCAATTTCGCTCTTTTGGACATAAGGATATCTATAAGGCCTGATGTTTGGAGGAAAACTTCCTGGAATCAAATGAATAGAATAATCATGATCATGAATAGGTGGGATTCCTTTGGGAGTTTCAAACACCTTGGAATGATTGTCCAAGACTTTTTGGAGATCTGCAGAAATAGATGATTTTGATGTTGGAACTTCTAGTGAGCACAACTGTGCAATTACGCCTCGTTTTTATTTCTTTAGAAGCTTTGTCATAACATTAGAGCTTATTATCTTTCCCGGCTTTCCTACAATACCCCGTAATTTTACTTCCTTTCCTTCTGAAAAAAATTTCAAGAAAAGTTCTTGAAAATTAAAAGCTACCGTCCCCAAAGATTGTAACCATTGTACTCCTAGTACAACATTAGCACCTCCCATAGGAATGGAAAGCATTGGGCTATTCAATACATATTCCCCCATGGTTATATTGATATTATGGCATTTTATAGAGAAATTTATAGTTCCTCCATTTGCAACCATCACTTGACATTATGGTGCTGGGTATAGGAAACAATTCAATTCCTTGGCTACCTTACAATGAATAAAATTATGGGTACTACCTAAATCAATCAACACTATTACCTTTTTATTCTTGATATGTCCGTCTATCTTGAGAGTTTGAGGAGTGGTAATTCATGCCAATGCATCACACGATATGGTAGGAATCATTTCTTCCTCTTCTAGGGTTGGTTCTTGGTGTATATCCTCTTCTTGTTCATTTTCTTCCTCTTCACAATCTATGTAAAATAATTTCTTCTCAGCACACTTATGACCTTTAGTGTATTTGCTATCACAACTGTAGCAAAGCCCTTTTGATATTTTTTCTTCCAATTGTTGTGGTGTCAACCTTGTAGGTTGTGGAAATCTAGGAGTAACAACACTTCCATCTTTATAGAAGTGAGTGGTAGGCTTCCTTGTCGCCATAATTTTACATTCAATTTTTCTTGCCAACCTGAATGTCTTCTCCAATGAATCAGGTTCCAAAACACGAACTTCATGTTGGATGTTATCCTTTAAAGTACCTATGAAGAGATCAATCCCGTGTTCCTCTGGAATATCAGTTACCCTTATATTCAATTTTTGGAAGTCCTCAATGTGCTCCCCCATTAAACCCTTTTGTTTGAGATTTATCAATTGGCTAAAGAAGGTGTTGCTCTTTGTATCCTCATAATGTGCTATCATTTCCTCCGTAAAAATTGACCAAGTGGCAATTTTTTTACGGGAGCAAAGCCATCGATACCATACAAATGTATTTTGTTCTAAATGTAAAGTTGCAATGCGTACCTTTTGTGTGTTTTGTACATTATGGAGATCAAAATATTGCTCCATCTGTAGTATCCATGTTACAGGATCCTTTCCATCAAACTTCCTCATATCCATTTTTGGAATATGGTGGTTCTTCCCGCCAACATTAGAGTTTATGAAATCACGATTAACATTTATTTTGTTCTCATCATGAGTTTCCTCTATTATATTTTCACCATTAGGAAACATTTCTTGTATCAACTTTGTCAAACCTTCCATGTCTGCTTTTAGATCATTCTTCATGTTTTCCATTTTTTCATTGATCTTAGCTTCCATGTCATCCATCTTAGATTCCATGCCAGCTTCCATGCCATCTATCTTATATTCCACGCCTTTCTTCAAACCATCCATATTAGTTTCCACACCTTTCTTCAAAACTTCCATGTCATTTTTTGTTGCTCTTTGTGAGAGCGAAATTTGTTGCACTTTCTCTTGTAATTTTGATATGTCATGTTGCCATTCTTCGTCTTCATGTGTCATAGTAGAGCCTTCTAAAGGTTTAATGGGTGTTGAATTATTTTTAGGGGCCATTTTAGAAACCAATACTGATATCTATTCTACAATATGCCCTTGGAATAAATTCAACTTGATTCTTCAAACAAGACTTATGCAATTCGGAAAACAAATACACACCTTTTACTTGCTTTTGTGGAGCTCTATATTGAAATTGAATTATCTCTATAATTGAAGATCCTCAATATCTGAAATTTGGCCCTGTAGTATTCCTTTGAAGCTTCTTTCAAAAGCCATAGGTTTGACTTGATTTTGATTCTTCAAGGCAAATTTATGTCCAATGTCCCACAATGACCTAATTATGGACCGATTCAGTAGAGTTAACTTGTACGACTTGCCACGTGTCATTGTTTGCTCCTTTGGTTCTGAAATTTATAGACAGGAAAATAAATTCTGTGTACTTCCAGCCACTTTTTACAGAATTCCAATCCGATTCTCAAAGAGAGACTTATGAATATTTTCCCACGATCACCTCTTTGAGATGAAATTAGGGAGCCTGAAAAGACCTAAATTCCACATATCATATCTCCGAAAATATTGTGAACCAAGCTCTGAAATTTTGTGACGATGTTCCTCAGAATCTCGGCTTCGCACTCTAAAAATTTCAACTTCTGAATCATCGTAGAAAAAAAGTTATAGCAAAAATTCCGCGATGACCTGTTTAAGTGAAATTCAGAAGCTTGCAAAAAGCCCTACCTTCCATAGATCATATCTCTGAAAATATTGCGAACAAAGCTCTGAAATTTTGTGATGATATTCCTCAGGATTTTTCCTTCGCACCCTAAAAATTTCAGTTTCTTAATCTTCGTATAAAAAACGTTATAGAGAAAATTCCACGATGACTTGTTTGGAGCAGCGAAACCCTAGAATCCAAAGCTTTGATACCAAATGTTGTGAAACTAGCTCCAAAAATAGAATAAAAGAGATATCAACGCCTTATAAATAAGCCACTTCGAGGGGAAAACCTCCAATACATTACATAAATGAACAATTCTTGGATGATTCAAATTACAAAACCTCCTTTCTATATATAGGAGTCCATGGGGCCACAATGTAATCCTAGCCGACCTAACAATAATACTTTAAGGGCACAATAATAACAATATGGGGGTTATAGGGGTACAATAATAACAATAAGGGGTTACACTAACAATAATAAGGGACTATACTAGTAATATAGGGACCTAACAGTGTTAGAGTTGAACTCGCTCTCTTGCTTTGATTGTTGCTTCAATGAACTTCACGCTAGCTTGTTTGATGTTGTGATCATTGTACTGACTTGATTTTTCTTATTGGAAAAGGGTGTCGAACACTGTCGAAAATGAACCCAAAAGACAAATGACAAGTTCAAATAATATGACTCAGTTGAAGACTTACTTTACTTAATTGTCTTAGGTTGACCACCTTATCAATTCAAACTTGGGTGTCGATTTCAACCAAGAATTCACTCGTACAATTCAACTTAGTTACACAAATTTTTATAAGCAAGCGATACAAAAAGTGTTGTTTATGTCATCTTGTCTTGGAATGATTGATTTTGTGGCATCCTTAACTTGATTATTTTGATTGCAGGATATGAAATATGGCTTTAGAAGACCTCTTTATCAACTTGATGATGTGTTGCACAAATGCATGTGATTTTTTGTGCTTATGTACTTAAGCTTGATTACATGAGCTTTATGAATTGTATGCTTAAGCTTGCTTATGTGCATGTAGTAGTGTAATTTGTTGTGTACCATATTACAAGGAGAGTGTAAAAAAAAAACTGGACACAAATCATGCACAAGAATTCACTACACATGGTGTACCTAAGATTCCCTTATTCAATTTCGGGTGGATCTAGGAAAAAAGCACCAAAAAATTGTGTTTTATTAAGTATGGGGTACATCATCCTTCTATCTTTAGAAGATCTTCATTGAAGCTTCTCAAGCACAGATTGTGAGAAATCCTTGTCTTCAAAATCTGGATGGACTGACTCAACGTCTCTCAAAGTAAAACATTACTTTGAATAATAAATTCTCCTTTAAAAATATTCTCTTATCACTCCAAATTTACAAAACACTTAATCACTCCAAAATTAAAAATATTTACCATATCACTCCACACTTTATTTCTCCAAATAACAAAAATTTAAAACATCAGCCTTATTACTACAAAGATTTATTTCACCCATTAGATAACAAATACTCCTCATCTTGAAATTACAAAATTCAAAATAAATAACACACCTTCCTACTTAAATTTTAAAGCCCTTTAACTTTCATTTAAAAACATTTTATGAAATCGCTCCAAAAGTGAAAAAAATGCCTTGTTAAGTTACTTTTCAATTTCTCTAAAAATACTTATATAAGAGGTAGATGGTTTCTAAAGTCGTCGACGATGAGATTTTTCCATAAATGTCAGGTTTACAATGCTCAAAAATATGCATGCGCATCCTCACAGAATCTAAAAAAGCTGGATATCAGTGACCACTATCCTTGTTGATAAACGATCCGAGCAACGAGCAACAGCAGTTCCCCATGGGTCAATAATTATAGTATCACCATAAATCTATATTTTCTCATTATACTTTCCAGCTTACGTAGGTGTGCTTCGACGATAGTAATCACGACCACAATTATAATTTTCTTAGCTTTAGACTGAAAACGATGATGATTATTCTTGGGATCTATGTTTAGGGGCTTGAATTCCCTTGGAGAAGCCGCAAGAACTGAAAATATAGATTTTTCCCAAAATCCTAGTGCATCTCCCTATTATAACTCTACATGGCTCGGAGGATCGAAATCTTGGGATTTTTCACTCTGTTATTATTCCAGCTTGCGCAACAACAATGACATAAGAAAATAGTTAGGCCAAGTTGACCAAATCGACTGTCTGCAACAACGAGCTATGAACCAGGTGTTGTAAAGTTGCTTTATTTAAGAACCGGACCACAAAGAAATCAACATCAAACATGTGAATTTTGCGATAGAAAATCAGAATGTTCGAAGGAGCGGGTAGCCAAGCGAAACACTCTTCTTCCATTCAATTGACTATAAACATCAAATAATGAATCTATATTCCCCTCCTTGATCACATGCATCCAGTTTTCTAAAACTGAGACATAGAACAGTACGGTGACTCACAATAAAACAATGAAGCTAAGGTACCAGTAATAACGCCACAATGGTTGTACTTAGAGTATAGTAAACAAATGAAATTATCAAATCTCCAGTCCTAGTAATCCACAATTATAAGAAGCATCTGGGCAAGAAACAACTTTTGAACACATCAAAAATTGATCTGAGCTCAACGCAATAAACACTAGAGCAAATCTCAGTAGAGAAAAAAAATGAAACAACACCAAACTTGAAAGTTGCTCTTCCTCACGCATTCACTGATAGAACGCATTCATAAACACTGGCTTCAAGACATTTCAAATAGCATGGATGAGTGGTGCAACTTGTTCCAAAGTTTGCAAGTATCCTCGCAGAGCTATCAATGAAAGGACAGATCTAGGATGTTGGATTTGAGTTGCAAATGGCAGACATTAGACCGATTCGGAGCTGTTAGCTCATTTAACACCGAAACAGCAGTGCGATGTTATCCACCTCCTAGAGAGTGTCCACAAAATATATCGAGCTGCTATGAATTTTACTAAAAGGAAAACACACTGCGGCTGGTCATGTATTCTTCATCCTACATATCGAAGTTTGTTCAACATATTCCCTCATGTTCTTATGTTTTTTATTTTTCTAAGTCTCGTGTAGATTTTGATAAAAATGGCCATAAGATGGAAATTAAAGGGCATAAAGAGAATAAAAGCCAAAACTCTGGTAAAATTAAATTTGTAGGAGAAAATTTGGGGCATAACGACTTAGGAATATGAAAATATGGATCAATTCAAAATCCCATGAGCTACAAGAAGCAAAATTATTTTGTGCATAATCAAGGAGTAGGTCATTCACTATTATTAATGCTACTTCATTAAAAAGTGTCTGAGTTGTCTTGAAAATTGCAGAATTGTATTGAAAATCATAGAATACTATTCTTTACCGCAATACCCTGTAGTAGACACCATGCCCAAATAAATGATCACACCGAGAATTGACTAGATTAATCGCACACAAGAAAATCTCACCTAACTCTCAAGCGTTGGTTGACACAAATATACAAATGTGTATGCTAAGCACAAAGACATATCACAAACCCAACACACTACTACAAAATATACAACAAAAAGGTAGTTTTGTCGTAACCAAATGTTCATTACAGAGTAAATTCAAATGCCAATTCTGTATGACATTGTGCCTTCTCGCTTCAAATACTTCTTTGTCAGAATTTGTGCACCATATTCAAAATTACATACAGAACAATTCCCATGGATCACTTACAAATTACATTTCATCCTGAGGCTATCCACATGCTGCTTCACATACATCCAAAATCGTTTCTTGCTCTGATACCACATGTAGAAAATTAAATAACTCATAAAACACACATAAAAAAATATCTGAGACATATAACTGGTGGAAAAGGCTTGAGAGCCTTACGACATTCCTCAATTATTCTTCATTATTCAAATAATGTTATAATACAAATAAATATATGAGGAAGCTGTCTCAAGATAGTGCTTCTATCTTAGACAACTTGGTTGAGCAAATATATCAACCTCACACACTAATCTAGGAGCTAAGTTAGGTAAGCCTAAACTAACTCCTAACTAAGAGGAACTAACATAATCTAGAAAATTAGGCATAATATCCTAGTCTTCAATATTTAATTAACTTTTGATTTATAATTGTGTATGAGAGAGAGGGTAACATACAATGCTCTCTTGAGTCTGCACATGTGTGACTCACTGTCAAAGGTCTGAAAACATTCTGGCTGCTCAATGTACACTTCTTCAATAATTCCATTGAGAAATGTAGTCTTCACATCCATCTGATGTATCTATCACCCCATCTGTGCTGAGAGCGAAAGGATAGATCTAATCGATAAGTACCTCACAACCGATGAAAAAGTATCCTCATAGTCAATCCCCTCAACTTGTGAGAATCCTCGAGCTACAAATCTAGCCTTGTACTTCTCCACACTCCCATCTTCTACCTGCTTCACCTTATAGATCCATCTAGATCCAACCACTGACTTTTTGACTGGTCTTGGGACTACTTCCCATGCATTGTTCCTGACGATGGAATCATAATCCTCAACCATGGAATCAACCCAAGTTGGTTGTTGCACTGCTTCCTCAAAAGAGGATGGTTCTGTCACAATAAAATTTCTCATAAGAGCCCCATGTATCCAGTAAACTTGTCTGGAGTCTGTCTCTGTCTGCGTAGTGATGTAGGTACTCCTACATGTTCTGCCGCATCAAGTCTCAATCTGTCAACTTCTGTGGTGCGCCTTCTACCATGTCTGGTGGATGGCTCTGCATGAGTGGTTTCTACCACTACATGATCCTCCACATGTGGCTGCTCCACATCTTGAGGTTCATCCTTTGGAACCAAGAGTTCCTCATCTGCATGCAAATCAAGCTCCCTCTCAAGGGACAATTGCATGGCTTTCTCCTCATCAAATTTTACATCTGTCTAACAACAATGATCCTGCTATTTGGAAAATACACCCGATAGTCGTGGGGAGTATAAATTTACCCCATAAATATCCCAATATCAATTTTTGGTTCTAGCTTATTTCTGGAACCTTTGGTCACATGGAAATAGATAGATGAGCCAAAAATTTTAAAATATGAAACATCAAGTTTCTTACCAAAAAAATCCTCTTCTGGTGTACTCATGCCAAGTATCTGATGAGGACTATATTTCTGTAGAAATACCGTTGTGTTGCATGCCTCTTCCCATAGATGTAATGGTAGGCTCTGATCATGCAACATCGCTCGTGCCGCACCCACAATTGTTCTGTTCTTTCTTTCTGCAACCCCATTCTGTTGTGGGTTATGAGGTGCAATGAAATCTCTCTGAATTCCTTCTTTGCTACAAAATTTATTGAATTCATTGGAGATGTAATCACCACCATTGTTTCTCCTTAGAGCCTTCACATGCTTCCCTGTATCTTTCTCAACTAGTGATTTGAACTCACAAAATTTTGAGAAGGTTTGATCTTTCTTCTGCATGAAGTAGATCCAACACTTTCTAGAAAAATCATAAAAAAAAATCACATAATACATGTGCTTTGTTGTAGAAGCTATAGAGAATGGTCCACACACATCTGAGTGAACTATCTCAAGGATTCCCGCTGCTCGGTTCTCGTTCTCGTGAAAAGAGGCATTTGCATACTTCCCCATGGTACATCCCTTGCATGTGTCTATCTGCACAAGAGTACCCTTTGGAAGCCCTGTAGAAATTTTCTACACGACCTTCAAAGCACCGTGGTGTAGATGGCCCCATCTCTTGTGCCATAACTCACCCTCATCCCGGCTCACCACTTTGTCTACTTTACCCATCAATGCTGCGCAACCATCTACATTGAGTTTGCAGAGATTTTTCACATGAATCCCAATCTTCATGACTTATCATGTGGCTTTGTGACAAAGGAATGCTTTCCCTTCACTGAAAACCACATCATATCCTCTATCCTCCAACATAGAAACTGAAGCTAAATTCTTTTTCAAGCCTGGTACATGCATGCCATCTTTTAATAAGAAATGTTTACTTGAATATCTCTGGAAAGTAACTATACCAATCTCGGTAGCACTATACCTCCCATCATCACCCATTTCGATGTGCATTTGAAGATCCTTCTCCTCCAAGCTACTAAAGAGTTATTTGTCTCCCATCATGTGGAAAGATGAACCACTATCCAAGTACCACACTTATCCCATCACACTAGACACCATGCATGCGATGAGTGAGAAGTCCAACTCGAACTGTGAAGCCAAAGCTTCACCCGTTGCAGATCTTGAAGCCTTCTTTTTGTTGTTATTCTTTTATGGAAAATTAGTGGCATAATTTCCGTGCTTGTGACAGTGAAAACATTTCACGATGGACATGTCATGCTTCTTTCCTTCTTTACCGGTCTCAGATTTGGAATATGATTTATTTCCCTTCCCATTATTTTCTTTACCAGCCAAGGCATGGTTTTCCTCATCATCTATCTTGGATGAGGATCCATCCCTGGTATTCCACCTGAATTCTTCTTGTACCAAATCTGACCAAAGTCACTCCCAATCTTGTAGCTTCTCCTTCCCATTGACAGGGTCTTGATAACTATGCCAACCCTTGGGAAGGCCTAGAAGTGCTAGGCTCACCAAGTCATCATCTGCTACAATAATCCCGACATTTCCAAGCTCATCTCAACATTGGATGAAGTTGGTTAAATATTTCGGAATAGTGTCGCCTTTCTCCATTTTGATTTTCCTGAGCTTTTCCTTCAGTGCCAATTTTCTGTGGTCACTGCTACTTTGAAACAGATATTTTAAAGCCTTCCACATTTCATATGGAGTCTCTTTTCCATGTATACTCGAGACAATGTGGTCTCTAAATCCCTCTAATAAGATCCTCCTCACCTTTGCAACCTTCTTTTGCCAAGCATCAAGAAGATTGACGAATGTTGCTGCGGGCTTGGGAATGTCATTATCAATGAATTATTTCAACTCGTTGTCTTCCAGAACTGCCTCCGTTTTGTCTTTCCATGCAATATAATTAGAACTTCCCTCGAGTGCATATTCCAATATTAAGACATTGAAAGCCATCTTGATATGCCTGTCGCACCAAAGAATACTTTTCCAAATTCGAATACTATTCAGCACAAAATCAATTTCTGCTCCACTATAGTGATTTCCTGCTCTCCGATACCATGTATAAATTATACAAACAATATGTATACCAATGGATTCAATCCGATCATGCGATATGCTAAAGCAAGATACCGAATCCTTATACAAATTAATTGCAGAAAATAAACATGATCACACAATCACACCAAGTAAAAGAAAGAAGAAAATCAATCCAAAACAAAGATATTTTTCCTAGGGAAAGCTTGTTGCTGAAAACCCCTATATCTTATATTTTATATTCAACCAAGGAATCATGAAACAATTACAATGCATTCTTCTCACAAGAGTCTGTTGCACTCTACTAACTGTCTCACACTGATCTAGACAAAATCGACCAACACTTAACCAATTTCCTGCCTCTGCTCAGCCTGCCTTGCTTGTGCAATTCCTATAGAATAAAATCCCTATTATTTAGGAATTTCAAGCTTCCAAAACTGCGCAATGCTCATGGGAAACCCTATGCGTGTATTACTGCATGCAGGAAGTTTGATAAAATACAACTGATAGTTAACATCCCTTTAGCCTCTATCTCAACTGGGTCTTCATAAGAACTAACAATCATGCAACTATTAATAGTAAATCATCAGTTACTTGACAAATGACTGCATGTGAATTAAATATGATTTAATTCACTTGACCTATTTCTAGTGAAACAATCAGTTACAACTAGTTAAACTAATTTTAACTCAATTAATTGAGTTAACTGATTTCTCATGCATTAAACTAATGCACTAATTGCAACTTGGACTCAGAAACAAATAGAATCACTCTGCATGCCTCACCAACCACCCTCATCTCTAAATTCATGAGCTAACTGATTTTATCACACTTAGTTAACTATTACAAGTGATTATGAGATAATATTACAATTTATTTTCCAATTTAATTAAGGGAAAATTAAATTAGACACACATTTATTGTTGACTTTTAAACAATGTATTTGTCAAAATAAAGAAAAATAAATTTTATTATAAAATAATTTGACATATTAAAGCATGGGTTTCATGCTTGGGTCAACTCTTTTTATGTCAAAGCCTCCATTTTAGGCTTCCAGAGTTTATGCCAAGTGTCCTTGTCTTTGTCAATATGTAGAAGACCCTTCTTGGGATTTATCTATCAAAGAATAAATTTATTTTGATATAAATTAAGTCATTTAGGCCTCCTCCACCAATTCAGACTCAACCTAGACAAGTCAACCTAATTTAGGGGCATAATCTATTATAGAAAGGAGGCAAATAGACCTCATTTGAAGTACATTCCAAAATGTTCGATTTGCAGTTGCCGGGGACAAAACAAGGTGTGAAATTAAAGGAGGAAGAAATAAAACCCTAGCAAAGAAGAAGTTATTTATCAAGCATAATAAGTCAAAAGTGTTTATCTTTATCTCACATGTGCAATTTTTTTGGGTTGTTGGTAGTACCAAAGTTGTAGAACGATAGCTGGGCCAAAATTCTAGAGTTGCTGGGTGCTGAAATTCTGGTTTGCTGTCGAGTTGAAGTTGTTGGACAAGAAGAGAGTACTGAAGCTCGTTGAGTCATACTGAAAGGATGAATTAGTGGAGGAAGAAGGTATTTTATTCAGGATTAGTGGAATAATTTGACTAGGTTTTCCACTGGAAAGGGGTTTTAGCCTTGACTTAGTGCCTACATCTGGTGTCCTTGATATTCATGTTTTTGATTTGATGATTGCTTAATGAAAGTAAGATTAAATAAGAACAAGAAGAATATAATAATAATACAAAGATAACACAAGTAAGTATCAACATAAGAAAATTTTTCCGCCTTTCTGATTTTATAACATGGTATCAGAGCTAAGGTGAAGAAGGAAGAAACATGAAGCTTGAAGATCTATTGAAGAAAATGTGTTAGGCCCCTATAATACTATTATAATCCCCTTATTTTTATTGTTATTGTATCCCCCTATTGTTATTGTTATGCCCATGTATCCCCCATGTTTTTATTGTTGTGCCCCATATAAGCCCACTATTGCTATTGTTGTGCCCTTACATTATTATTGATATGTAGGCTCTAATTATATTGTGACCCCTTAGACCCCTATACATACCAAGGAGTTATTATCATTTGTATCATCCAAGAAATTTTCATTTATGTAATGTAAAGGAGGATTCCCCCTCGAAGGGGACAATTTTTAAGTTGTTTATCTATAATTTCTTGTATTTTGTGAGCTGGTTGTATAACATTTGGTATTAGATCTGAATTCTAGGGTTTCACTTCTTCAAACATGTCATCTTGGAATTTTAATTACAATTTTCTTTATACAAAGCTTCGGAAGCTAAAATTACAAGAACATAAAGACGAAACATTGGTGAACTTCGTGTACAAATTTTAGATATTGGTTCGCTATATTTTCAAAGATATGATATGAGGAAGTTGGGGTTTTTGCAAGCTCCAAAATTTAATATCAAACAGGTTACCTAGGGAAAATAATCATAACTTTATCTCCAAGCATCATATTTGAATTTCATAAATAGTAACTGAAATTTCATGGAATTTAGTCTTTCTTGTATCATTTTCAAAGTTGAAAGTCGAAACAATGACACGTGGCACTCTGTACAAGTTCGCTCTATTTAACTAGTCGATAATCAGGTCATTGTGGGAGATTGGGCATAAATTTTTCTTTAAGAATACAATATTGGTATGAATTGTGGGGTTGGAAATAATACTCATATTTCTACCACATGATGAAATTTTAGACCTTGGAGATCTGAAATTACATATATACAATAGTTTCAATATTGAGCTCCTAAAAAATAAGAAAAAAGGTTTGTGTTTTATAATTTTGTATAAATTTTGTTTGAAAAATTAGTTTGAAGTGATTCAAAGTGAATATTGAAGTATAAATATCAGTATTTTTTTTTTAATTCATCCCAAACAAAACAATTATACGCCCATTAAGCCCTTAGAAAGCTCTACTATGATGCTGAAAAGGAATAATTGCAACATGATATAACAAATTTAAGGGACCAAGTGCAAAAAAATTCTCTCACAAAGAGAAACCAAATATGACATGGATGGTATAGAAGACAACATGGAGGTTTTTAAAGTAGTCATGGAGAAGGGTTGAAAAAGTTGTTGCAAGAAAGGCTTCCTGATGGTGACAAGGTAATTCATGGAAATCATGATGAGGAAAAAAGGAAAATTAATTATGATTTTAGAGCCTCCAATGTGGGGTTTAAGAACCACTACATTCCAAATATAGATATGAGGAAGTTTTATGGCAGGGATCTAGTAACATGGATACTACATATGGAGCAATATTTTGATCTACATGATGTGCAACCCTCAAAAAAGGTACGTATTGCATCTTTATATTTAGAACCCAATCAATTTGTATGGTATAGATGGACTTGTTCTCGTAAATCACTTGTCACTTGGTCAATTTTTACGGAGGAAATGATAGCACATTATGAAGATACAAAGGGCAACACCTTCTTTAGCCAATTGATAAATTTAAAAAAAATGGTTCAATGGAGGAGCACATTGAAGACTTCCAAAAATTGAATATTAGGGTAACATATATTCCAAAGGAGCATATCATTGATGTATTTATAGGGAATTTAAAAGATATCATCCAACATGAGGTTCACCTTTGGGAACCTAATTCATTGGATAAGGAATTCAGGGTGGCAAGAAAAGTTAAAAGAAAAATTATGGGAACAAGGAAGTCTACCACTCACAACTATAAACATGGAAGCGTTTTTTCTCCTAGTCTTCCACAACCTACAAGGTTTAAACCACAAAAATTGGAGGAAAAAATAGAAAAAGGAATTTGTTACAACTGTGATAGCAAATACACTAAATGTCATAAGTGTGCTGATAATAAATTATTCTACATAGACTGTGAAGAGGAGAAATAAAAGGAACAAAAAACATTAAATGAGGAGGATACACACCGGGAACTAACCCCAGAGAAATAATAAATGATTCCAACCATATCTTGTAATAAATTGGAAAGAATTACCACTCTTTAAACTCTCAATATAGAAGGATATATCAAGAAGAAAAAGGTAATAGTTCTGATTGATTAGGGTAGTACCCATAATTTTATTCGTTGTAAGATAGCCAAGGAATTAAATTACTTCCTATATCTAGCAGGAGAGTGTCAAGTGATGGTTTCAAGTAGAGGAACTATAAATTTCTCTAGAAAGTGCCATAATATCAAGCTAACCATGGGAGAATATGTATTTAAATTCCAATGCTTTCCATTCTAATGGGTGGTGTTGATGTTGTACTAGGAGTTCAATGGTCACAATTTTTGTGGATGATATATTTTAATTTTCAAGATTTTTTGTGGGAAGAAAAGGAAGTTTAATTAAGGGGTATTGTAAGGAAATAAATTAAAATGATTAGCTCTAATGTCATGAGAAATATTCTGAAGAAATAAAATTGGAGCGTCAATGCACAATGATGCTCACTAGAGGTTCAAACATCGAAATCATCTATTTCTCCATATCTCCAAAAAGACTTGGACAATCATTCCTAGGTATTCGAGACTCCAAATTAAGGCATACCACCTAGTCATGATCATGATCATGATATTCATTTGATTCTAGGAAGTGCTCCTCCAAACATCAAACCTTACAAATATCCATATTCCTAAAAGAGTGAAATTGAACACAGGGTTGCAGAAATGCTAGAGGTTGGTATAATTCAACCTAGTCAAAGTTCTTTCACCGCTCTAGTAGTATTGGTTCACAAGAAGGATGGATCATGGCATATGCTTCTAGATATGGAGATCAAAAATCAAAATATTAAAGATAAATTTCCCATTCATGTCATTGATGAATTTTTGAATGAATTATATGGAGAAATTTAATCCATCAAGTTGGATCTATGTTCAAGATATCATCAAATTAGAATGAAGACCGAAAACATTCTAAAAACAACATTCAAAACTCATGAGGGTCATGATGAATTTTTGGTCATGCATTTTGGCCTTAGTAATGCACCTTCCACATTTCAAGGTTTGATGAATTCCATTTTCAAACCCTTCCTTAGAAAATTTGTATTAGTATTTTTTGATGATATACTAATATATAGCAAGTCTTGGAAGGATCATGTTCAACATGTTGACAGGGTGCTCAAACTATTGGAGGAGAAAAAATTATATGCAAAAACCTCCAAATGTTTCTTTGGATTATAGGAGGTGGAATATTTGGGTCATATTGTATCTCATGAGGGTGTTAAGGTAGACCCTAACAAAATTAAAGCCATTAAGGAATGGAAAATCCCCACAACCATAAATAATCTTCGAGGATTTATTAGGCTGACATGGTATTATCACAAGTTTGTTCAGAATTATGGGAGAATAGTGTAGAAATTATAAAACATGCATGTATATCATGGATTCACTTGATCTAACAATGTAATAAAGTTAAATACTGAATCGCTTCTACAAATATTTTGTAGAATTAAAAACACAATCGCTAATCACATGAACATGAAGGATAATCAAATCAACCACAACACATAATTTCGCGGGGAAAGCTTACATATAAAAACCGCACTATCTTCTATTGTATATTAAGCATGCATCATGAAACAATTACATAAAAAACTCTTCTCACAAGAGCCCTCCACTACTCAGATAATTGTCTCACATTGATCTAGACAAAATTAGGCCAATACTCAGCCAATTCCTAGCTTGTCTTCAACCTGCCTTGTTCACGCAGTTCATGAGGAATGAAATCCCTATTCACAAGGAATTCCAGCCTTCCTACACTGTGCTGAGTATCATGGGCATCCTGTGGTGTTTTAACTACACATGGGTAGCCTGATAATATGACAACTGATAGTTACACTTCCCTTTCACCTAGATCTCAACTTGATCTCCACTAGAACTGACATGCATGTAACTAATAATAGTAAACCCTCAGTTGCATGTGAGATCACTGATTTTGAATTAATTAATATTTAATTCACTTGATATCCCACTAGTGTATCTTTAGTTACAACTAGCACAACTGAGTTTAACTCACTTAACTGAGTTAAATTGTTTACAACTTGCATTAACTTATGCACCACGACACTTTGAACTCTTTTAAAACTAGAATTACTCTGCATGCCTCACCAACTACCTCTAACTCTAAGTCCACTAGCTAACTGATTTTATCACTCTCAATTAAATATTAAAAGTTATATTTGAGAATATATTACAATTTATTGTCCATATTAATTAAGGGATAACTAAAATAGACATGCACCAAAATAGCCCTGTGGGTCCCACCCTAGTGTAGGTGCTTAATGCACTAGGCATGGGTGTTGAATGTTGTTTCCGGATGCAAATTTCATTGTTTCTTGTTGCAAAATTCAACACTCCCTCTCAACAAGAAAGGAATGTCCTTGCATGTGACATGCAACTCATGCATGCGACATGCAACCTCATGCATATGACATGCAACCATTGCATGCGACATGCAACTCATGCATGTAACACTTCACTAATGTTTCTCGGACATGAAACCTTTGCATGCAACACTTCCGAAACTGAATAGCCTCCAAATAGCTGAATCAATATAATTCATATTTCATCAAAGTCTTCTGATTGATGGTACCTACTGCACATGTCTACTGGATTCTCTGCGTTGTTGACATCTGCATCCATGCACTCTGCACTGCTGCCAACTCTGATCTGCGCTCCAATATCCGACACTGTCACGTTAATTTCATGTCCTCCTGACATCTGAATGCATCAATATAACTGATCCTGCTACTATTGTACTATGGGATCCTCGTAGCCAGGTTCGATCCATGAGACACACCATCTCTAAGACCCTGCCCAAATTTCTTCTTGAGATTAATCTTGCATGTCACTCCACCTCACACCTGGAGGTATTGCTGCAAGCACTTCCTCTACCCATCTGGCTCGAAATTTCTCTACTTGAGTGGTTTCTTCCACTCCATGATCCTTCACATGTGGGTGATCCACATCTTGAGGTTCATTCTCACCTGCATGCAAATCTAGCTCCCTCTCAAGGGCCAATTGCATGGCTTTCTCACACTTCCAATAGGTGGAAGCTCTGTAGAAATCACATCTACATCATGTCTATAGAGATTCTTCACATGAATCCCAATCTTCTTGTCTTGTCCCATGTATATGTGTTTAAGGAACAACTTTCCTTTTCTGACTCACACACATTGTAATTTTCCCGCCATCACAAAATTTTCTAACAAAAGAGCTGATTTTAAATCGACGATATCTCCCTCATCCGAGCTTCGATTTGACTGTTTTTTTTTTCAATTTAGGTATTTTTTCTCAAGGAATCCAAATATGCTATTTTTTTTTTTGAAAAATTTCCATCAAAATTTTCAGATATTCTCTACAAACTCGGCACCCAAATAATTCTTGCTCTCATACCATGTAGAAAATTTATAACACAACTCTGATACCATGTAGAAATTATGCAACATGCATGTATATCTTGGATTCGCCTGATTTAAAAATGTACTAAAGTTAAATACTGAATCATTTCTACAAATCTTTGTGGAATTAAAAACACAATCACTAATCACATGAACATGAAGAATAATCAAATCAACCACAACACAGATAATTTCCTAGGGAAAGATTATAGCTAAAAACCCCACTATCTTATATTGTATATTAAGCATGGATCATGAAACAATTACATACAAAAATATTCTCACAGGAGCCCTCCAGTACTCAGCTAATTGTCTCACACTGATCCAGACAAAATTGGGCCAATACTTAGCCTGTCTTCAGCTTGCCTTGCTCACGCAGTTCATGAGGAATGCAATTCCTATTGACAAAGAATTCAAGACTTCCTACACTGCGCTGAGTATCATGGGCATCCTGTGGTGTTTTAAATACACTTGAGTAGCCTACTAATATCACAACTGATAGTTACACTTCCCTTTCACCTAGATCTCAACCGGGTCTCCACTGGAACTGACATGCATGCAGCTAATAATAGTAAATCCTTAGTTGCATGTGAGATCACTGATTGTAAATTAATTAATATTTAATTCACTTGATCTGTCACTAGTGTATCTTCAGTTACAACTAGCACAACTGAGTTTAACTCACTTAACTGAGTTAAACTGTTTACAACTTGCATTAACTAATGCATCTCTACACTTCTAACTCTGTTGCAACTAGAATTACTCTGCATGCCTCACCAACTACCTCTAACTCGAAATCCACTAGATAAATGAGTTTATCACTCTCAGTTAACTATTACAAGTTATCATTGAGAATATATTATAGTTTATTTTCCATCTTAATTAAGGGATAACTAAAATAGACATGCACCAAAATAGCCCTGTGGGCCCCACCCTAGTGTACGTGCTTAATGCATTAGGCGTGGGTGCTGAATGTTCTTTCTGGATGCCAATTTCACTGTTTCTAGTTGCAAATTTCTAAAAATAGCAACGCCTCTAACAAAATTACTTAATAAAGATGCATTTTCTTAGACTCTAGAAGCAGCTAAGGCCTTTGAACATCTTAAATTAAAGAGACAATGTACCAAGCAACAGTCTTAGCTACACCGGACTTCACAAAGAACTTTATTGTAGAATGTTATGCCTTGGGAAATGGAATTGGTGTTGCAAAAAAAATGGTTCACAAAGATGTTGGGTTATGACTTTGAAATCATCTACAAAAAAGGGAAGCATAATGTTCTTGCAGATGCACTCTCAAGAAAGGATGAGGATGTGGAAGCATTGCTTTGTACAATTTCTATTATCAAACCTGATTGGATAACTAAAGCAAGGAATGAATGGAAGAATGAAGAATAGGTGTGGACACTCATTCACAAGTTGTATAAAGATCCTAGCACATCTGATACACTTAGCTGGAAAAATGATTCATTACGGTACAAATGTCGCTTATATCTTTGTAAGAATTCCCAACTAAAGAAAAATATTCTTTTGGAATTGCACACCTCCCCCTTAGGAGTGCACTTAGGATTTTTAAAACTTACCATAGGGTCAAGAAGGATTTTTTTTGGGATGCCCTATAATATGATATTCAAAATTTTGTGGCAAAATGTTTCGTTTTCCACCAAAATATAGTTGAGACAATTAAGACCCCGAGTTTGTTACAATATTTAGCCATTCCATGTCAACGTTGGGAGGAGGTCTCAATGGGTTTTGTCATAGGTTTACCCAAGTCTAAAGGAAAGAGTGTTAGCATGGTGGTCATTGATAGACTTATCAAGTATGCACACTTTTGTGCATTATCTCATCCTTTTAAATCTAGTACAATTTCTACTGCATTTATGGAAGCAATTCAAAAAATACATGGAAACCTAAAAATTATTGTAAGTGACAAAGATCCCATTTTGACTGGAAATTTATTGTTGGGTGTGGAGCCTAATTATCATCTTGATTTAGAGGTCTTTGTTTCAGCAGATGTATACCCCAGGAAGAATGTACACCCCTCCATGCCGGAGGGTGCGGGGGGAATTATCCCCGTTGTGGGGGTTTGGGGGGCCCATCCCCCCTGGTTGGGGGGTCCGGGGGCCAGCGCCCCTGAAGCTAAAAATAGATGTAAAATTTTCTTATAAAATATTTTAATTTCGTAGTCAATCTGGTCCTTTCATTAGGCGGATGATTCAATGGTAGAAGTTATGTTTAATTTAGGGTCTTTTTCCCTAGAAGGAAACCCCTCTATTGTATGAGGGAGTTGTATTTCAGCTTTGTGTTGAGAGTGTATTCTGAGTGAGAAAGAGAAAGGGGGACTGTTTTAGAGAGTAGAGGACATTACAATGTTGTAGGTTATGTCTCTTCATTTTGCTAGATAATATAAAGGAAGGACTGGCTATTTCTCCGTGGACGTAGCCCAAGCTGGGTAAGCCACATATATCTCTATCTCTCTTGTTTTATATGTTTTATGTGTTTGTATTTCGCATATTTTTATGTGTTCCATTTCTCTGTAATATATACTTTTCTAACAACTGGTATCAGAGCCAAAAGTCTATTTGGCTCATAAACTTGCAGGAAAGAAGGGTTCTTGGTTCGAGTGGGAGAAATGGCGGAAGATGGTAGGTTTAGGGTAGAGAAATTTAACGGCCAAAATTACTTGCCGTGGAAGATGCAGATGTAAGATCATATGTATCAGAAAGATATGTACCTATCATTGAGTGGAAAAACAAAGAATCCATCGAGAATGACAAACACAAATTGGGAGATTCTCGACAGAAAGGAACTTGGAACAATATGGTTGTGCCTCACCGCATCAGTAGGCTTCAATATTTTGAAGGAAAGGACAACATATGGTTTAATGATGACATTGGCTAGACTATATGAAAAACCCTCGGCCTCAAATAAGGTATTTCTTATGAAAATTTATTTAATATAAAGATTTTGGAAGGTGGATCTGTTGCTGACCATTTAAATGAATTTAATATGATTACCAATTAGTTAAGTTTTGTAGAGGTAAAATTAACCAGAAGAATATTGATTTGGATTTATGTCAGAATTATGTTTATGGAAAACATAAGAGAGTTAGATTTATTAGAGTTGGAAAAGAAAATAAGAGTGAAAAATTAGAGCTTGAGCATACATATGTATGGGGACCTGCTCAAGTATCATCTCTCCATGGCTCTCATTATTATGTTACTTTTATTGATGATGCAACTAGAAAATCTTGGATTTATTGTATTCAGAATAAATCTGGTGTATTTAATACTTTCAAGAAATGGAAATATTTGGTTGAGATTGAGACAAGAAAGAAGTTGAAGTGTCTCAGATTAGACAATGGATGTGAATATTGCAGAAAATATTTCGATAAGTACCATTAAGGGCATGCAATTCATAGAGAGAAGATGGTTCCAAGAACACCACAATAAAATGGTGTGTCAGAAAGGATGAACAAGACAATCATGTATCGTGTAGGGTGCATGAGATTGCATGCATGATTGCCTTTACAATTTTGGGCAGATGTTATAGATACTCTTGTTTATCTAATAAAAAGAGGGCCTTTAAGTTCCTTGGATGGTGGTATTCCAAAGGAGGCATGGACAGGTAAAAGTGTAAACTACTCTTTTTTAAAGCTTTTTGGTTGTGAGGCCTTTGTTCGTATTAATAAAGAAAATAGAACAAAGCTTGAGGAAAAATCAAAGAAATGTACCTTTATTGGATATGGGGTTAATGACTTTGGTTATCGCTTATATGATTATGAAAATCACAAAGTCATTAGCAGGAGATATGTAATATTCAATGAAAAGGTCTTGCATAAGGATAAATTGCAAGAAAAGAAATAGGAAACTAGAAAAAATAAAACAAATAATACATAGTTATTAACGAGATCACAGAAAAAGTAAAGGTGCCTGAAAATAATAATAATAAACAACCACAACAACAATAACCACCACAACATCAACATGCACCGTAAAAACTTGAAAGTGGTGTCAATTGATCAGGAGATCAAGTTCTTTGTGGAAAAATGCTCAAAAATTTAGTTGCTCAGAATTGGTCCAAACCAGAACGATAGGAAAGAGCTCGGAAAAAAAATCCTGCAGACGTGAACGGCACAGAAAACCGATGCCATATGAGAAAGTTATTCAATTTTGAATTTTCCCAATTTCAGTAAAAAAAATGGCCAAATGGACTCTACAAAATATTTTATTAAAAAAAAATATTCCACAGAATATTCTAGGAATATTTCTGCGGAATATTCTGTGAAATATTCCACAGGTGGCCAATCAAAGGGCGCCACGTGGCCAGCCCGGAGGCCGCCATGTGGCCCCAAGATTCAAACGAAATTGCATTTCAAAATTTTATGTTTGTGGCAGGGTTCGACCCCAGGTCGGGGCGGACAAAGTCGAGCGACCTGACCATTGGGCCATAGTAGTGGTTATTAATATTTAAGCATTCGAAATACTATTTGAAATTTCAACTTGTTTTGGGCGGGGCTAGAAAGGGGGCCAGCCCCCTCTGCATAAGACCATCCGCCGGAAACTTGGGCTTGAAACCATTGGCGCGCATATCATCGAGGCCTGGTCATGTGGACCCGCAACCCGCGTTTGGTGCGGAACTTAATTTAAATATATGGTTTTAAAACCTTAACAAACGCCGATTCAAACTCAATGTTATTTAATATAGCTCCGTTCGGTGCGGTCACGTGGAGCTGCACGTCTGACCCCCCATTTTGGCGGTCTTTTTGGTGGTCCGCCCAATTTTAGTGCCCATCCCTATTTTGTCGAAGTTAACTGTTGTCTTCCACATTTAGTGGAGCTTTTCAAGGGGTAATCAGACAAAAACTTGTACTGGTCATAACTTTGGCTAGGGAAGTCCTTTTGAAGCGATTTTTTTTTTTGATTTGGGGGTATTGAAGCATTATGAAGCTGTTGGGATATGTTTCAAAGCCATCAGGGCACTTTTTCAATGATTTTATCAGCGAATTTTCTTGTGGAGCCACTAGGGCTTGGTGAAAGATAAGCTGTATTGGACTATACTCATCCATTTGAGGTGAATGAATAGTCAATTTTTACTATTTCCAGTCCTCTGTTTCTGAATTTGCAGCTATTTTAGCCTTTTGAGGCTTTCTTCATAGTGTAATACTTATTTTGAGCATTAATGAAAGAGGGAAAAGCCTATTTGGAGGCTTTTGGACCCAGCAGAGGTAGCCCAAGAGAAGGGTGAACTGCTTAAAAAAATGCTTACTGTTATGCTGTATATTTTTGCTGCTATTTCCCAGATTTTACTACATTAAACAGTAATTTTTAATAAGTCCACTTTTCACAATGAGACTTATACAGTGATCAAAACTCATTTGTTTCACTTCAAACCACATTACTTCCATTGCAGAATGCTTGAACTTGGTTATTCACACATAAAATTTGGTTAATGAATAATTTGAAAACATAAAAAAATACTTTCATTTCTAGATCGTTTTAGTGTTTACTTTATATTTCTTTAGGCAGAGCCAGTAAGAGGGCCAGAAGCTTCTGGTTTCATCCTTTCTAGTAAAGGTGAAATAACCAGTAAAAGCCCCTACTGTCTATCTCTGTATAAGAAATATTTTGTTCACACATTTTCAGATCATCAATAGATCTACCAGGATAAGCAGACCCCCTAAACGATACTCCTTCATTATATTATGTATTAGATTGGAGGTTTCTGTGGTGTAGATTTTGAGATGCAACACACGGAATATCCACAGTCTTCATTTTTAGTCGATGTTTCGAGTCTAAATAAAGAATCATCATCAGGAAAAAAATCCTTAGAAGAGAAGAGATTAGGGAAATAAATAGAGGAAAGGAAGAGATGAGAGAGCCGAAGGCTGGCGTAAGATTAGAATCACGACAATGTTTAGGAAATGAAAGATCTGCTTCTCTTCTCTGAATTTTTATCCTTATTTTCTCGGGATTATGAATCTAAATCCATGTATCCCTTCTCTACAGGGTAAAAATGATATATTGGAGGTTTATGTGGTGTATATTTTGAGATGCAACACTCGGAATATCCACAGTCTTCATTTTTAGTCGACGTTTCGAGTCTAAATCAAGACTCATCATCAGGACAAACCTGCTAAGAAGAGAAGAGATTAGGGAAATAAATAGAGGAAAGGAAGAGATGAGAGAGCCAAAGGCTAGCGTAAGATTATAATCACGACAACGTTTAAGGAATGAAATAAATCCTTGTTGTTCATGGAAAAAAATAAGTATTTTATCAAAAAATTTATGCCACTCATTTTATTATAATTCAATTAGGGAAGTACATTCATCCTTTACTCACACCACTCAAATTGTTTTACTTGAATGAACCTATTAGTTTCATGCTCATCTTTAGTGTCATAAATAGGATCTCTTTCAAATTAAACACATTTAATATCCCACTTGGATCCTTTATTGTGAATAAAGTCATCTAGTTGATCATCTTCACAAAAAAGGAAAACAATTCTAGTCATCACCAATGCACATCCTCTCAAATACATCTTCCAGTTTTTTGTCCTTGTCTGTAAAGATAGACTTATGAGAAATATTGTCTTCCACACACACCTATGAAAGGGAAAGGATAAACTAACCATTAAGGACATCATCATTGAAATAACCTGCATGCTCATTTATGGGCTCATTAGGTTATCAACATGATATCTATTGAACTTTTCCCTATGGAAGATGACCTAGAGTGCCTTCAATGGTATGGTTGATGAGATATGATAGGTCCATTAGCAAATATCCTTATAATCCTATTAAAAATTTCTTAGACAACAAAATATACAATGATTTTGATAAATTAATCACTAGTTCATCAATTAGGGTAGATATGTCTCGATACATGTGTAGCATAACAACTAAATATTTGATTAACCCATTTTCCTAGATCTATTTCTTTTTGTTGGCACAAATATTCCTATGAGGCCTAGTTGTGTTGAAACCTAATTAATGTGTAATATTCAAGGGAAACTATTATTTGTGTGATATAAATCTTTTATTCTCATAGGCATGTAGAAATTGGAAATAGCACCATTTGATCATCCCTTATGCATAGTCTGCAATAACATTGCTTTCTATTGGGGATTAATGGAATATTTTAAACCACAAATCCTCCTCACCTACTCTTTCATAAATTCCACTTTTATTAGTTGAAGGAAGGGGAAAAAAATATGATAATTATCCAAGTATGTCCTCAGGTCTATATTAATTTCTAATGTCTCATTACTAACCATACTCGAGTTTGGTCTTTTAAAAATATTAGTTGGCTGATTTTTACCTTGAGAAGAAACTTTGTTCACATGAATGATGTTGAGTTTCCTTTTGGGAAGGTGGTTGTTCGCTAGGAGTTTCTATAGTTGGATCCTTTATAGCTTGGATTTGTCTATTTGATTATTGCAATGTAATCAATTCCCTATCACATAAATTCCTATTAATTTTCTCCCATGTGGGTGTAGGTGTTGTAGCTCTAGGATTGGCATGCAGATCAAGTGGCTTATAATTCACACGCTCCTCTACCACATGGTTCACCATGAATTCCATGTAATAAAATATATATTATTCACTGATCCATCGTTTATACTATCTAGGCCTATTGAAGAGCTTCCTTGGCCACCAAACACGTGTCTTAGTTGTGTGTCATGTTTCAAAGATTGCATTAGTGCTGCATAAACTAATCAACCACATTTTTTTTTTCTATGGGATTTGGAAATATATAATTCTAATCCTATTTCTTAAAATTATCCCAACCATATCCTCCTCCTATTGATGTGAACCTATTTTATTGATTGTGTCTTTCCAAAATGAGAAGCTTGTTTTACATAGCCTAGTTATGCAATTGGAGGGACTCAATATTCATGGTGAAATTTACCTCTATCCTCTTCATGGCCTCAAAAAATAAGTTCATATCATTCTCTAAGGTAGCAGTGTTGGCCACTTTCTTCTTTGGCCAAACCTTTTTGCTAGAAGAATGGGAATTGATGGACCTACCAATTTCGAACGTGTTTTCTTACACCTTGATAGTATCTTCCTTTGAAACAACAATATTTATAAGATCTTGCTATATTAGGTTAGAACCCAAGTCACCTTCATATGGCTCAAAATAACACAATATCAATGCATGCTCAAAGGGGATAAGGTCTCGATCAAGTCTCTAGACTATTTTATTGAATCTCTTGTTGAATTCATCCATTATTTTATTTTCACGCTTCTTGACAGTGGTTAGAGAGGCTAGGATGTACTTTCCATATATCTTATCTCCGCATTTCTTATAGAAAAAATATTCATGTCATAACATGTGCTCAAATATATGACAAGAAAGGTCACAAACTAGTCATAGGAATCATATTCAAGGGACATGGAAAATACTTTGATCCTCACATGTGCTAAAAATATGACAATAAAGGTCACACAACAGTCATAGGAATCATCTTCAAGGGACATGGAAAATACTTTCATCCTCACATCCATTAAGAGGGAGAACCTTAAAATTATATATTAGAGATGATAAAAATCATTCAAGAGGAATTGGTGGGAGATAGAACTGGTCAGCCTATCCAATCCATCTTAAGACATGAATTAGCAACCCCATACATCCTCCCTCACTCCTCAAACTTTAGGAGATGATGAAGCTAGTGGTAATTATTAAAATTATATTATCCCAAATAGAGTGAATGTAACTTAAGATAAAAGAATTGAGGGGAATTTCAAGGAAAACAATCCATACCACCCTATGTATTCTCACGATCCATAATTTATTACAAAATCCTATAAGAAATAGGTGTCACCTCATGGAGAAATTTATCTTCCCTCATTCTTCTGTCTAAGTATGAGCTCCAAGAGAACGATGAAAACTTCCTCTCAACACATTCACAGTGGTAGATAGCAGAACCAACCTACCATAATGTTGGATTATTTAAAGGAATAAAACATATTATGTGTAGATTGAAGAAATGTAGAGACTTTCTTAGAGTCTATGGAGAATTATTTAAAGAATGTAATCATGTCATTGAATACGGTATGAAGTTGCACTGTGAGATACCTTTGTGGTCCTCCAAAATCTAGAATTGAAGTCAGAAATTATTGGAAAGATGAAAATTTTTTATGATGACACCTTAAATAGGAATATTTCATAGCTAAAAGAAAGTATGAATATCCGTAATTTGAGCATCTGTAACAGGCTACAAATAATTTTGGTGGACCAAGGGATAGATGGCTTACACATCCATTATATTCAAAGGGGTATAATCAATATGAATTATAGAATAAATAAAAAATATGGTGCACCTCTTGCAAACCAAGCTCAAAGATGCCTCTTGTTGTCCCATCTAGAAGAAACTGTTGATCATCTACTCATTAGCAATCAAGAAGTCAGTAATTAAGAAGATCCGCAGGTACCAGATAACCATTATCAAATGAAAGCAAAATTTTGTTGCTTTTGCCTTTATCTTTTAGTTTGATTTTGTTTGCTAATAATAAATAGTTACATGGAAGTTTGTATGAATGGTGTTTACCCATGGATCAAACAATGAGAAATGTGATTTACTAGGGCTTGACAGTCAACATACTACTAGTCTCTTGCTTTTATGTTGAAAAGCTTCTAGAAGTAATTAGCTAGGATAGATAAAAATTCATGCTTTATAGTTTGTACCTGAAAGAACCTTTACACATGATCACTTTGAAATGAAAATTATATTTCCCTACTAACAAAGATAAAATTACTAATGAATACCATTTATTGAATATTATGGACAAAAATAAAACTAGGTTGACAACAAGAAGGCAGAATTTTAGTTCTAAAAAACGTGAAAAATATTTTCCCAAGAGATCAAAGGCACCATCCATTTCAAATAATTTAAAACATTGAATTCTCCAAATTTTTTAACTATGAAGACCTTGCAGGAATCAGATGCCATTACCCAAAACAAGAAACTATAATTCCTCTATTGAAGTGAAGAAGACAAACCTGCATATAGATAAAAGGATCTGCCACAAAATTGCTCGGGTAACTACTATAAGAAATTGATGCACATGTAAATATAGGATTAGCAACATGCCAGGTTAAGCTTCTGTCATTTGAAATTCCTTCCTGTTGAGATTGATAAGTTAAGAAATTAGCCATTTGAAATTATGAATTCATTAGTGATGTTATTCATAAATCTCCATAGTAATCTCCCTACCAGGAAAATTCAGTTAAGAGGACCTTAAACATGCATGTAAAGGATTGTTTACCTCCTCAATAGGATAAAATGCTAATGTATTTCTTCGACAATAAACTCTGATAGAACATGATCCTTCATTATCCTCTCGACAACCAAAATGGATCATTGAAGGTTTCACGAAAGGAGAGAATGTAAGCCAAGCAAGAGCATCCCCAAAGCTCCAAAAATTAGAAATGACGCTAGGAAAAAGATAAAGGCAAGTGATAACATGTGTGAATGAGCTAGAGAATCCCATCTCCACCTAGACCTGCATTTTACATCGATGGCGCAACATCCACTATCACCCAAATTGTTCGGTACCGAATGCTTCAATTCCTTCTCCCCCATATCCTGTAAATGATATTCAACAACAAATGAATTCCTTCATCTAGAGACTTCAAGCCCATATCTCTCCTCCTAATTAATACACCATCAAGACCATAAACCCTTTCAAACTTCATGGACCAGTAAAATACCCATCTACCTTATCCTGTTCAATTCAAGAGAACTCCACTTGGGATTTTACAATAGTCAAATGGGTGTTAAATACATTGGGTAAACAATCAAAGTGGGGCGTTATTTCTAGAAGCTCCATCCAAGCATTAGCATCGTCAGTGAAATTAAAAAGTTTAATCATAAACATATATCGGTATTTTTATTTTGTGGTATTAAAAAATGTGTCTTTTAGTTTCTTCCCCACCCTTTGACACTTCTGCTAACATCAACATTAGGGCACAACAATATCTTAATTTTAATTTTAATGATTAATTATATTTCAGTGATAGTGTGGAAAGGTTTTGAAAAAATTGGATATATTCTATAGGTTTTATTTGATTGTGGTCTTGCATGATGGTGATGGCTTCCTAGATTTTTGTTGTAGTCATTCTCTTAGTTTTTTTTTTTTCCTCCTTTCCTCTTAGCTATACAAAGTGTGGGAGTAGGTGAGTCTAAATATAAGGGATGACATGTTGTGGGTGATTATGTTTCGTAGTTTTATTTTTATGAGTGGTATATTTTGAAAACATGAGCATTTCACTAATTAAAAATCATAGATAATTACATGAATTAAATTCTTTTATTTTTAATAATAGTCAATAAATTATAATTATTGTATTTCTAAGTCAGTGTTAGAGGTTAATATGTCATGTTAAATTTTCATGAACAAAAATTATAGTTGAGAATATGGGAATTTAATATGTTTTTCACAATAAGAATTGTTGAGATTCAACAAGAAAATTTTAGCACCCACACCTAGTGCATTAAGCACCTACACTAGGGTGGGGCCCACAGGTCTAAATTTGGTGCATGTCTATTTTAGTTATCCCTTAATTAAGATGGACAATAAAATGTAATCTAGTATCAAAATAGCTTGTAATAGTTAACTGAGTGTGATAAACTAAATTATCTCATGAATTTCGAGTTAGAGGTAGTTGGTGAGGCATACCGAGTAATTCTAGTTCTAATAGAGTTCAAAGTGTAGTGGTGTATTAGTTAATGCATGTTGTAATCAGTTTAACTCAATTAAGTGAGTTAAAATCAGTTATTCTAGTTGTAAATGTTAGATACACTAGTGAGAGATCAAGTGAATTAAATATTAATTAATTCACAATTAGTGATCTCACATGAAACTGAGGATTTACTATTATTAGCTGCATGCATGTCAGATCCAGTGGAGACCCAGTTGAGATCTAGGTGAAAGGGAAGTTGACTATCAGTTGTAGGATTATTGGGTTGCACCCATGCAACCAAAAACCCAGTGGAGTTCCCATGATACTTGCGCATTCAAGGAAGGAAAAAATTCCTATTCTTTAGGGATTGCATTCATCAAGGATTGTGCAAGCAAGGTAGGCTTTCTGGAGGCAGTAAATTGGCTAAGTATTGGTCAGTTTTTGTATGACAGCGTGAGACAATTAGCTGAGTAAAGGAGGGCTCTTGTGAGAAGAGTTGTATGTAATTGATTTATGATTCCATGTTGAATATACAATAGAATATAGTGGGGTTTTGAGTAGCAAGCTTTCCTCAAGAAATCATCTGTGTTATGGCTTGATTGATTCTTATTCGCTTCATGTGACTGGCGATTGTGTTTTTAATTCCGCAAAATATTTGTAGAAGCGATTCGGTATTTAACTTTAGTACATTGCTATATCAGATTGAATCCATGATGTACATGCTTGTTGTGTAATTTATACATGGTATCAGAGCATAGGAAATCATAATTGTGAAGGAGGAGTTGATTTTGTGACTGGATAAAATTCGAATTTGCAGAAAGACTTTCTTGGAGCTACCACTGATTCAAGATCGAAATGGTTTGCACTGACTTAAGGTTGGAGTATGCACTCGAGGGAATCTAAAACTATATTTATTATAAGGATAGGATGGATTCAGTACTTGAAGACAATGGCTTGAAGGAATTCATTGATAATGATTTTCCTAAACCCGTTGTGACAGATGCTGCAAATCTTGATGCATGGAAAAAGAAAGTGGAAAAGGTGAGGAGGATCCTATTGAAGGGAGTACGAGACCACATTATCTCAAGACTCCATGGGAAAGCCACACCATATGCAACGTGGAAGGATTTTATGGATCTATTCCAGAGCAGTAGTGACCATAGGAAATTGACGCTCAAAGATAAACTTAGGAAGATCAAGATGGAAAAGGGTGACTCCATACCAAAATATCTAACAAAGTTTGTCCAATGTCGGGATGAACTAGGGAGCATTGGTATAACTGTTGCTGATGATGATTTGGTGAGATTGGCTCTCCTAGGACTTCCCAAGGGTTTACACAGTTATCAAGGCTTTGTCAATGGAAGGGAAAAGTTGCCAGATTAGAAACGACTGTGGTCGGATTTGGTGTAGGAGGATTTCAGATGAAACACTAGAGATTGATATTCATCTAAGAATAAAGATGAAGAAGATTGTTCTTTGGTTGCCAAGGCAAATAAGGGGAAGGGGAAGAAATTCCATTCTAAATATGAGTCTAAAAATGGCAAGAAGCAGGATATGTCAAAGTTGAAGTGTTTTCACTGTCACAAGCATGGGAGTTTTGCTATTAATTGTCCACAAAATAAGAAGAACAAGAAGGTTGAAGGATCTGCAACTGGTGAGGCTTTGGCCTCACAATTTGAGCTTGAATTCTCATTGATTGCATGCATGGTGTCAAGTGCATTGGGATCTGTATGTTATTTGGATAGTGGCACTTCCTTTCACATGATGGGAGACAAGGAACTTTTCAGTAGCTTGGAGGAGAAGGATCTCTAGATGCAGATTGAAATGGGTGATGACGGGTGGTACAATGCTACCAAGATTGGTACAATTAACTTCCAAAGGCAGTCAAGTAAACCCTTTCAATTAAAATATGTAATCTAGGTACCAGGTTTGAAGAAAAATATAGGCTCAGTTGCAATGTTGGAGGATAGAGGCTATGATGTTGTTTTCAGTGAAGGAAAATATTTCCCGCTAAAAAAAACAATAGGACAAGCCAAGAGGACATGGATTTGAGTTAAGAATCTCTACAAGATGAAGGTAGATGGTTGCGCAGAAATTATGGGCAAGGAAAAAAAAGTGGTGAGTCAGGATGAGGGTGAATTATGGCATAGGATATTGGGCCATCTTCACCATGGATTCTTGAAAGTCATGCAGTAGACTTATACTGGTCTTCCCAGGGGTACACTTACGCAGTCAGATACATGCAAGGGATGTACTATGGGAAAATATGTAAAGGCCACCTTTCATCAGAAGGGGAACCGAGCTTCGAGGATCCTTGAGAGAGTTCACACAGACGTGTGTGGACCATTCTATGTTGCGTTGACAAAAAAACATAAGTACTATGTAATATTTGTTGATGAATTTTCTCGTAAGTGCTGGATATTCTTCATGCAGAAGAAAGACCAGACATTATCTAAGTTTCTTGAGTTTAAGGCACTGGTGGAGAAAGATTCGGGGAAGCAAGCGAAGGCTCTTGGGAGTGATAATGGTGGTGAATACATCTCTAAAGAATTCAAGAACTTCTGCAGCAAAGAAAGAATTCGAAGAGAATTGATAGCGCCTCATAACCCACAGTAGAATGGGGTCGCGGAAAGAAAGAATAGAATGATCGTGGGTGCAACAAGAGCGATGTTGCATGATCAAGGTCTACTGATGCATCTATGGGTAGAAGAATGTAACACTGCAATATTTTTTCAGAACCGTTGTCGTCATAATATACTTGGCATGAGAACACTTGAAGAGGCTTTCATTGGTAAGAAAATTGATTTTTCACACTTTAAGATTTTTGGCTCATCTGTTTATGTGCATGTGACCAAGGACGTCAGGAAGAAGCTAGGACCAACAGTTGAGATCAGGATTTTTGTGGGGTACAGTAAAACGCACCACAACTATCGTGTGTATTTTCCAAACTGCAGAATGACTATTGTGTGATGAGATATAAAATTTAATGAGGAGAAATCCATGCATTTTTCCCTTGAGAGGGAGTTGGAATTGCATGCAGAGGAGGAACTGTTGGTTCCCAGGGATGAGCCTCAAGATGTGGAGCAGCCACATGAGGAGGTTCATGGAGTGGAGGAAAACACTCATTCAGATCCATCCATCAGAAATGGAAGAAGGTGCACCTTGGAAGCTAATAGATTGAGACTTGATGCTGCAGATAATGTAGGAGCCCATACTTCACAGTGCATACAGAGATAATATCCTAACAGGTTTACTGGATACATGGCTCTTATGAGCAAATGTATTGTGAATGAACCATATTCCTTTCATGAAGTAGTGTATCAACCAACTTGGGTTGATGGAATGGTGGAGGAGTATGACTCCATTGTCAAGAACAATGCATGGGAGATTGTACCAAGACTAGTTGACAAATCAGTGGTTGGATCGAGATGGATATACAAGGTAAAGAAAGTTGCTGATTGGAGTATGGAAAAATAAAAGGCCATATTTGTGGCCCAGGGATTCTCACAGATCGATGGGATCAATTATGATGAGACCTTTGCACCTCTTTGCAAGGTACTCTCCCATTAGATCCATCCTTGTACTCTCAGTGCAGATGGGTTGTCACATTCATCAGATGGATGTGAAAACTACGTTTCTCAATGGGATCATTTAGGAAGAGGTGTACATAGAGCAGCCTGAAGGTTTCAATATCTTCAAAAGTGAGTCACATGTGTGTCAACTGAAGAGATCATTGTATGGGATGATGCAAGCACTCTGTGCTTGGTACACTCGGATAGACAGCTATTTCACCAGACTGGGCTTCACCAAAAGTGAAGCATATGCAAACCTATACCAGATTGTGGTTGAGGGTAAGATATTGATTATTGTTCTTTATTTTGATGATATAATTTTGACTAGTGATGAGCAGTTGATACACTCATGCAAGGAGGATATTGCAAGGGAGTTGGAAATGAAGGACATGGGACTCCTTCATTATTTCCTTGGATTGGAAATATGGCAGCAGGATGGTGAACTTTTTGTGTCTCAAGGAAAGTATGCAAAGGAGATACTGGGTAATTTTCACATGGAGAGTTGCAAACCCATGGATACTCCTCTTACAGGAAATTAGAGGAAAGAGGATGCTACTTCTAGAGAGGTGGTAGATGCTACTGTCTACAGGTAGTAAGTTGGTTCACAGAGGTATCTAGTGAACACCAGACCAAAAATTTGCTACGCAGTTAACCAGCTAATTCAAGCTATGGTTAAGCCTACCAAGCTCTTTTGGAAGGTAGGGAAGCATGTATTGAAATACCTGAGGGGCACATCATAGTATGGTCTATGGTATAGACAGACAGAGGGATGGAAGCTTCAAGGGTTCATGGATGCAAATTGGGCAGGCAGTTTATCAAATAGAAAGAGAATATTAGGAGGGATATTTAGCATTGGATCGACAAAATTTTCCTAGTACAACAAGAAACAATGATCTGTGGCAGTCAGTTTAGTGGAAGCAAAATACATGGTGGCAACTCACGTTGCGTGTGAGGCTATCTGGATGAGAAAGATCTTGGTTGGTTTGTTTGGTTCTCAGATGGATCCGATAATGATTCATTGTGAGAATCAGAGTTGCATTAAAATCTCGATTAATCCTGTGTTTCATTATAGGTCCAAGCACATATGTATCTGGTACCATCATCTCATATATTGTGTGAAGAGGAGAATAATGTTTCTTCAATACATTCCCACAGAAGATCAAGATGCAAATATTCTGATGAAGGCGCTCACCAGGAAAAAAATTGAATATTATAGAGATGGGATCGGGGTGAAGGATAATCCCTTTCTTGTTGAGAGGGAGTGTTGAGAGTCAAGAAGGAAAGTTTAGCACCCACGCTTATTGAATTAAGCACCTACACTAGGGTGGGGCCCACAGGGATAAATTTGGTGCATGTCTATTTTAGTTATCCCTTAATTAAGATGGACAATAAAATGTAATATAATCTCAAAATGGCTTGTAATAGTTAACTAAATGTGATAAACTCTGTTAGCTCATGAATTTTAAGTTAGAGGTAGTTGGTGAGGCCTGCAGAGTAATTCTAGTTGTAACAGAGTTCGAAGTGTAGTGGTGCATTAGTTAGTGCATTTTGTGATCAGTTTAACTTATTTAAGTGAGTTAAACTCAGTTGTGCTAGTTGTAACTGTTAGATACACTAGTGAGAGATAAAGTGAATTAAATATTAATTAATTCACAATCAGTGATCTCACATGCAACTGAGGATTTACTATTATTAGTTACTTGCATGTCAGATATAGTGGAGACCTAGTTGAGGTCTAGGTGAAAGGGAAGTTGACTATCAGTTGTAGGATTATTGGTTTGCACCCATGCAACCAAACACCCCTTGGAGTGCCCATGATACTTGCAGAGTAAAGGAAGGCCAAAATTCCTATTCTTTAGGGATTGCATTCATCAGGGATTGCACAAGCAAGGCAGGATGTATGGAGGCAGTAAATTGACTAAGTACTGGTCAGTTTTTGTATGAAAATGTGAGACAATTAGCTGAGTATAGGAGGGATCTTGTGAGAAGAGTTGTATGTAGTTGTTTCATTATTCCATGCTGAATATAGAATAGAAGATAGTGGGGTTTTGAGCAACAAGCTTTCCCCGGGAAATTATCTGTGTTGTGGCTTGATTGATTCTTCTTTTCTTCATGTGATTGGTGATTGTGTTTTTAATTCCACAAAATATTTGTAGAAGAAATTCATTATTTAACATTAGTACATTGTTAAATCAGATTGAATCTATGATATACATGCTTATTGTATAATTTCTTGAAGAATATGGATCATGGCCTTATTGTGGCCAAGGAAGGAAATAAACAAAAAGGGAATAAAGTCCTAAATAATCAATGCCCATTAAAAAAGCTTCAAATCACCACATTAACTATATTCTCTAAGGGATATTTTTTGGCCTCTATGAGGCATGTTCTTCCATTCAGAGTTTTTGCACACCACGATTGGGTCTTGGAGCCTCATCATTAGACCTTAATGAAGATTTTACGTAGATGGATTCAAAGACCCATTTGTCTCTAAATTTTAACACTATGGATGGATTCATATGCCCCTATAGTGAAATGTAACACTTCGATATCAAAATTTCAATTTTCCATTTCCGGAGTGGCATAATTAAAAATTACTAACATAAATGACTAATTCATATACTTTTTGTAATTTTTATTTGGTCATATTTTTATTCTTGGACTATAATAGTCATTTATGTTAATCATTATTAATTTTTTCACTTAATATCTAGTCATATATTTTAGTCCTAGACTAAATTGGTCATTTAAGTTAGTCATGTTTAGTTTAGTCACTTATTATCTAGTCGTATATTTTATCCCTAGACTAAATTAGTTGCTTAAGTTAGTCATTTTTAGTTTGGTCACTTAAAATTTCTCAGATTTAGTAGTAATGCACTTCAAATAATTGCGGTGACTAACATTTTTAGTCACCTAGTCACTAATTTCATCATTTTCTACTAGTGTCCCTTTTGTAACTAACAAAACAATTTTATCATAGATATTCCTAGTAGATGACTTGGGCTTAAGAAAATAATCCTAAAACCAAAATATTAATTTTTCAAGAGCCACTCAAAACATACACTGGGAAAAAAAAAAAAACAAAATCTTCTAAGCTACTTGGTGGACAAAAGGTCGATTTTTTAATTTTTTTAATTTGAAGACCTCTCTATGTCTTAACATCCTCTACACTTATTACTGCAATTTTTTGTAATTATGGACCATGAGATTTATTCCCTAAAGGAATTTTATTCTTTATGCTTCATATTTATAGGGTACAATCAGAAAAATCTTCTCAAGTGTATTGTTCTTTAAAGTCCCGAATCTTCGTTAAAAACAGGGAAAAAACCCCAATGTTAGAAACATATTTATTCTCACATTTTTGGTCTATGGTAATCTCAGAAGTATGAAATTAAGTCTCATGAAATACTTGGAAAATACCATGATTATAAATTAATCCACCCTTTTCTTCAACTCAATAATTACAACATCATGAGCCAAAATATTACACTGCGTAAATTATAGGCCTCATTTTGATCAATAGGTTTATACTAAATTTTTGACGATGTTGGACCCACCAAAATTCATGGGATATCCCCGATATGAAGTCCCAACTAAACCTCACACCGTTTGGAGTAGGAGTCCCAGCAGTGGGGTGTTAATGATCTGTCTTGGTTTGCATAAATGCATAGAGTGGTGCACAATGTCTTTGGTGAGAACAAGTGTGTGACCCTACGGAGATTACAGTGAAACATATGACGACTCCAACACATGAAGGGAAAATAAAGTGTGCCCCTTGGAATCCTGTAATAGTATGCAACTTAGAAGGAACACACGAGTGAAAATACATCACACAAACTAGCAAGCGAAATAGTCCACAAGTTAAGGTGGCAGATTAACACATGTTGACATCCAACAAGATACATACAAATGAAAATGAAATAGTTCATAAGCATATGTGTAAGTTAAATAACATACATCACAAATACAACAATATTAGTCCTACTATATTCACAATATATGCATGAAAGCGTGTTGGCTCTGAGTTTTATTAAAAGTGATAGTTCCAATCATACATACAACATTTGACAAGCCACTTTCCCCAATAGTCGAATGTGAAGTCTAAAACACCTGCTCCTCCAAATAATTATACCCCCTCTACATTACGAAGAAGCCAAGGCTCACATAAAACTCCAAAGCTCTCTCTAAACCTAATCCTAGCCAAAATCTTGGCTCCCAAAAGCCCTTTACAAGAGTTATGAGGATATAATTATAACAAAGTGGGATGACTCTTGGCATGCCCCCTATGTGACTCTTGGAATCCTCTCATGACTCTTCAACTTTTTACATATGACTACTAACATTCAAACAAGGAAACCTAGAATTTCAGTTTTATAAAAATTACAAATAATATTACATTTTCCACTCGTACCCGTATAAAAAAAAATAGGGTAGGGACAACTTGAAATCCTAACAAGACAAAACACTATGATGCTAGAGTTGGGGTGAACTCAAGCCAGTCAACTTAAAATTTGTGCCTCTCGGTCCCGTACTGATGCCAAGCTCCATACTGCTCAATGGTCTCCACAAAATGCGTGATAGTGTCAGGTTGGAAGCTTACTCTTGCCTCCATAAATGTAATATCCCAAAATGGGATCTGTCAGTAATGCATGACTGGAAAACGCATTTTCCAGTAATGTATGCAACATAAATGAAAACCAGCACTTGGATCCCATAGATATTAGTATCTAAGTCCTAAATAAAAGAGGGTATCAAAAATAAATCCTTCTAGGTGGGTTAAACAGATCTCCCACACCTAGTTTCCTTGGAAAGTGCCCCAAAGTGGGACTGCAGCAATAATAAACAATTCTGCTAAGAAAATAACGTAGTTTCTACAGAGAAGTGATAGGAGGCTCATGAAATGTTATTCAATAGTACTTACAGTAGCAATAAGGTTATACAATGAAGATCATCAAATACATGACTGAAAATACAATTCATAAATAGAAGAAATCTCCTCAAAAGAGGGCTGCAACCATATGAATGACTGAAAAATTCCTTGACAACGTTATTTTTATTAGGTTGAAACTAATATTGATTACATGTTAGATCTATATCAGATATGTGTGAAAAAGGTTTGATCTATATCAGATCCATACACTAGAAGATCTCCTCTTTTAGATCCCCTTGGGGTTTTCAGCAGAAAATGAGATACATGGAGTAGATCTGAATTTATATGCAGCAGATATGTAGATCTATTCAGAATTTCTGAAGCAAATGTAGAAATGAATACATTAGATCTGAAAGGAACATGGATTGGTTGGCCAATTCATGGATCACCACAGTGGAGTAATATTCCCCACATTAGAGATCTTTCTCCCAAAAGACTACTAAATCACCCTGCAACTTCTCCTTTGCAAATAACGCAGTTTAGGAAGATGAAATGCGCTGTAGCCTCTGATATGTGGTTTGGAATGATGCCAAGATATGATATTATGCTCCAATCATTCAATAAAATCTTCCAGGAGGTTAAAAGACAAACTCACTAAGAAGAGGCACTAGAATGTCTTAGATCTGAAAAGATCTAAACTCCACTTGTTGCAGCTTACAAAAGCAAGCAAACCCTTACTGGATTTGCATTGCAGTTGGAAGTAGAAGCTTGGTCTCCAAAAAGATAGTGTGCTAAGCAATACAAACTCTCCTAAGAGCTACTCAATGGGAAGAGATGGTACTCCTAAATAGGAAATTCCAATGCTAAACAACATATGCAATCTAGGCTAAACAACCAAGAAAGCTATTTGTCTAAATAGAGAACAAATTAGAAATCATATCATGAAAAACCTCAATATGTTTCTTTCCCCTTCCTTTTATAAGATGAGAGCTTGCCAAAACCCTAAACCACCTTCATTAACTTATCTCTTTCACACAAGAGACCTCCTTCTAGAATTACGTTGTGCCTCATTGATGAGAACTCCTCCAATACTGCGCTATAGATATGGTCAAGATTGACCCAGTCAAGTGGATTTTTTCTTTTCACGCTCAAGTGTGTTTATTAAAGTGGCCCAGATTTACCCTTTTTCACATTGGGCATGGATTTATTCTTCCATTAGGAGTTTAATGACCCTCCTTTACACAATTATTCTTTGAACAAAGAAAACAAAATAAAATTGAATATTCCTATTAAAATAGGAATATTACAATAAAATTAAGGTACAATGTCTTGGAACCGTTATGAACCTTTTTCACAATCAGGAAAAAAAATTGTTATCATCTGAAGAGGGCCACAGATGTAGGTCTGCATGTTTTTTTTTATTTAGCTCCAAGTCCTCCAGTGTGGCCATCTACTTCAGCTGCTCTAATTATTGATCGATCTCCTCCCTAACTTGTCATTTTAATTTAATATTTGTCAGTGTGCCAATTGATGGGATCCCGTGGGTTCTCACCATGAATTCCAAACTACTATATATCCGTACATATGAGGCCTGAATGTTTATAATCAATGAGGTGAGTTGCTTGTTTTTCTAGATCAATATATGAACTCTCATTTTCTCTAGCTCTGCATGCAGCTTCATCTTTGATCTGAATCTGAAGGTTAGTTTTGTTGTGCTAATTTCATCTTCAGAATTATAAATATTTTTTTTTATCTTTTGCTTCATGTGCATAGGTTTCTTGAGGTATTTGTGAGTGTTAAACAGGTAAATGTATTGAGTTTTATGTTAAATTCATGAGCATAATAACATTAAAACATAATTATGAATAACAACAATAAAATGTATAGAAAAAATATCAAAATTATCCATTAACATAACTTTTTGATGAAGGAGTTCACCCCTCCTGGGCTACATCTCCTTGGTCTAGCTTCCATGGCTTGGGACTCTGTATTAGCTCAAAATGGAAAAAAGTGTTGTTTACAATCCTCTAATACTCCTACAACCTGCTTCAATGTGTTCAGAATGTCCAAATCATCCAAGATAGACTCTTCTTGAGCCCAATTTGGTCAAATTTTGCAAAATTTATGGCCTCAACATTTTGGCCTATGAAATCTCCACTAAATCTAGAGAAAACTCCAATTAGGGTCGCTAATTTTGGAGATTCGCCAAAAATGGTGGACTCCGCCAAACTTTCTGCAGAATTAAAATCGAATTTAATTAAAGTTAAGTATGGTTTAACTAATGGATAAGTGTGGATTAAATGCGCATTTGATCCGAAAATGTAGTTTCAGCTTTTGAAAAGGAAAAGGTATGTCCACGGAATTTATGTAAATGAGTGCAAAAATACTCTAAGTTTAAATCTGAAAATATGAGAACTTCATATTTCTAATACAGAGATAGACTGTAGGGGCATTTATCGGATATTTCACCTTTCAAAGAAAGGATGAATCCAGAGGCTACCTGGCCCTCTTACAGACTCTGCCTAAAGAAATAATAGAAGTAAACACTCAGATTTAATTAAAATGATCTTGCTTTAAACTTGACATTATGCAGAAATTTAGCTTGCAAATGGTGTATGTCTTTTCACTGTTTATGTATCTTAAGTGTAATTGTTTTTGCTGAAACTTAATCATGGATATCAGCAACAATATTCAGCAATATAATATCAAAACACAACAGCAATATGATATAGGATTTCACCCCAACTCTTGGGCTACATCTCCTGGATCAAGCCTCCCAAAATGGGCTTGTCCTCTTGTATTAAAAGCTCTCAAATGAAATACAAGATTATAAGTGTCTCAATAGAAAAATCTGAATATATAAACTGATTCAGAAGGCAGGAAAAAGCTAAGAATGCCTTTTCAAATTCACTAAACAGTGAAAGATTACCATAAACAGTGATTTCTTCATCAATGTCCTGCTGGTGCTTTGAACTTCTCTGCAACTTTTCGGGCTGTAGAAGTCCTCAAATGCCTCTAAAACCTCTTCCAATGGCTTCATAAGGTCTAAATTATCTGAAATAGAGCTTTGGTTCACCTCAAACTGATAACCACAACTCAAAATAGCTCCAAACCCAAAATGGCCCTAGTGGCTCCAAAAACTTCTCCGAAGTTAAACAGGCTGAAAATGAGCTCCAATGGCTTTGAAAACTGCACCATTGAGTCTAGAATGTCGAAGAGCCCCAAAATCAAAAAAAAATTCACTTCAAAAGGCCTCTCCTAGCCAATGTTATGGCTAACTGAAGTTTTCCTAGATTCCCTCCAGCTAAGTCTGGCTAATTGCCAGATAGCCCGACAAAAATGGAGCGGTTGCTAAATTTGAGGGGTCCGCCAAAATGGAGGGCTGGCAGATAAGCCCCATGGGACCGCACAGTTCGGAAGACTTTGAGTTGAACGCGGCGTTTGTTAAGTTTTAAAACCATATATTAATTCGAACTTCGCTCCGGGCGCTGCGTCGTGTGACCATGACCCACAATTTCGGGCCCCGCCCAAACAATAAAAACATTTAAATAAATGTTCATTTCATTAGATAATAAGAAACAATGACGTGGTCCAACGGTCGGGCCTTTGTGTTATCATCCCGCCGACCCGGGATCGAATCTTGCTGCGTCCAACATATAATTTTGAACGCAAATGCAACTTCATTCCATTCCGCCTTGGGGCCACGTGGCGGCCTCCGGGCTGGCCACATGGCACTCTTTCATTGGCCATCTGTGGAATATTCTGTGGAATATTCCACGAAATATTCTCATAATATTCTGTGGAATATTTTTTTTTTAATAAAAGATTTTTATAAAGTCAAATGGGCCATTTTTTTACTGAAATTGAAGAACTTCAAAGTTGAATAACTTCTTCATACAGCGTCAGTTTCCAGTGCCGTTCATGGCGTTGGGATCGTATCACTGAGGCCTATCCCATCGCTCTGGTTCCAAATCAATTTGAGCACTTTCATTTTTGAGCTTTTTCCCAAGCTCAGATTTGAGCTCCTGATCACACCTCCCAAATGAGAGGCTTTTAATCCCCAAAAGCTTACTGAAATGAAGAACTGAACTGTAGTACAGCAAATGAGAGAATAAAAATCCTCTTCTCTTCAGCCCTTCAAACACTTTTTCCTTACAAAGCAAGTGAATTTGAACCACAAATGAAAAGAAATCGACATTTCCCTTTCTGAATGCGCTTGTCCACAACTGTCCACAACTGACCTTCTTGAACCCACACAGAAATTTCTGGCGAGAAATTTACAGAGTGAAAATATACAACGCTGCCTTGATCAATGATCTAAGGTGGCTCAAAACAAACAAGATATTACAGCATAAAATACATGCATACATCCAAAATTTGCATATGTACAAAAGGAGTACGTCTTACTGTGTCAAGAAGTCCATCCACTTCTCACCAAGCCACTTCCATGGCGAATTTTGCTACTGCAACTTTTCCTCATGTGAAAATTTCCTTTCCACATCAATAATGGAATATGAGGTTCCACCTTCGCCAATATTTTTGTCCTCTTGCTACATGTGCATGGGACGACGAGTTGGATGCAAAGTCCAACAATGAGAGACAACATGTCCCTTCTTTTGGAAAAAAGTGAAAATCATATGCACCTTCTTTGAAGGTAGTCTTTGCTTCATCTGCTTCTTGTGTGCCTTCTTCCTCATCCAGCATCTCGAAACATGATGGTTAAATCGACCACAAAATGTACAAGAAATCCTCTTATGCTGCTTTGCATGCTTGCCATAAGCTACATGTCTACCATCTTCTTGCTGCAACAAAGGCTTCAAACAATGGTAAGGAAGATTGCCATCATGACATTGATGTAATTGAGAACTTGGGAGAAATGTTCTCTTCAAATTTGCATCACATTCTTGAATGCATGTGCTCAAAGCTTCACCATTAAGCTGCTCATAGCCAAGACCAATATTCTTGGGACACTCCACAACACAAATAGGCTCAACAATGCCTTGTGCATGCTTGCCCAAACCTTTTCCTTCTTGATAGCCCATTTTCAACATCAATTTGGACCCAATACCTCTTGTATGCCTTTCAAACGAACCAACACACTTTTCAATAGAGGAAACTGAAGACAAATCAGACTGATTTACCTCATGATTTACATCCTGAAGATGAGGTATTTTCTTGGACAAAGCTTCTTGAGCTTGAAGAAGTTGCAACTCCATATCATGCAATCTTTGAAGAATGGCTTCTTTCTCTTCCCGCATAGCTAGCAATTGTGCACGAAGTTGAACACTTTCCCTTTGATCCTCAAGGAGAATCTGCACCATGTCCTTCACCTTAAAGAACTCATTCTTCATGTCATCATTGAAGAATCTCGTGAAGGAGGAAAATTCACTTGTAGCAGAAGTTGACATTATGTAAATGGTCAAAACAACCAAAAGGAACTTCCAAAGAAAAGTCCTCAAAGCTTTCAAACAAACGACAAGCTTTTGACCAAATGCCTTCAACTCTTAGAGAGGGTTAACACCAGCTATCCCAAAATGATCTCAAGCTCACAATAAAATAGTCAAGGTTGATTGCACAAATGCTCAAAATATAAACTAAACCAGAGATTGACTGAAGTAGCATTTATCTACTACGCAATTGTATAACAAAAGCGGTTTGAAGGCTTCTTGGCTTGCTTCAGACTCTGTCTATAGTTTATATAACTTTTCCTAGAGCATATAAACAGCAAAAACCTGCTCTGATACCATCTGATCTGAAAATGGAAGGTACTTGAAAAGGGTGCAAGGTATCCATTTTCAATTATGTAAATGAGTGCAAAAATACTCTAAGTTTAAATCTGAAAATATGAGAACTTCATATTTCTAATACAGAGATAGACTGTAGGGGCATTTATCGGATATTTCACCTTTCAAAGAAAGGATGAATCCAGAGGCTACCTGGCCCTCTTACAGACTCTGCCTAAAGAAATAATAGAAGTAAACACTCAGATTTAATTAAAATGATCTTGCTTTAAACTTGACATTATGCAGAAATTTAGCTTGCAAATGGTGTATGTCTTTTCACTGTTTATGTATCTTAAGTGTAATTGTTTTTGCTGAAACTTAATCATGGATATCAGCAACAATATTCAGCAATATAATATCAAAACACAACAGCAATATGATATAGGATTTCACCCCAACTCTTGGGCTACATCTCCTGGATCAAGCCTCCCAAAATGGGCTTGTCCTCTTGTATTAAAAGCTCTCAAATGAAATACAAGATTATAAGTGTCTCAATAGAAAAATCTGAATATATAAACTGATTCAGAAGGCAGGAAAAAGCTAAGAATGCCTTTTCAAATTCACTAAACAGTGAAAGATTACCATAAACAGTGATTTCTTCATCAATGTCCTGCTGGTGCTTTGAACTTCTCTGCAACTTTTCGGGCTGTAGAAGTCCTCAAATGCCTCTAAAACCTCTTCCAATGGCTTCATACCTACTCCATGAGTCCAATGTCAAAGAGACCCAAAATAAATGAAAATTCGGCCTAAAAAGGCCTATCAAAATGCCTTTCCTAGCCAAAGTTATGGCACATTTACTCAGACTGCCAGTTTGGCCTAAACAAGCTCCACTAAATGTGGAGACACTGCCAGTTAACTTAACTAAACTGGCACATCCGCCTAATCTGGTGGAACCGACGCTAAATTTGGGGCGGCATAAACTGCTAGCATTAAATTTCAAGTGACATGTGGCCGCACATTCCGCATTAGCTGTTGCGGTAACCGCCGGATTGAAAGTTAACAAACCGTTTGATAAATTTAAATATAAATTTTGCGCTTTCCATAACAAGAACCAAGTGCATGGCTCAATGGTAAAACGGTTTTTTGTTGAACCACAGGTCGTGGGTTCAAATCACCAATACGCAAAATTTTTCATACGCCATTTCTCAAACCAGGGGGATACGTGGCGCCCTCTGGGTCTGCCACGTGGCAGCCCATAATTGGTTCAAAACAAATACAGTCCACTTTTCCACGAACCAACGCTTGCCACTTGTCGACTGCTGACTGGTCAATAGAGAATATTCCCAAAATATTTTGCGGAATATTCCCGGAATATTCTTTTTTTAATATTTTCCAATTTCTAAAGTCAAATTGCCTTTTTTTTTACTGAAATTGAAGAACTTCAAAGTTGAATAAATTCTTCATACAGCGTCGGTTTTCAGTGCCGTTCACGGCGTTGGGATCGTATCGCCGAGGCCTATCCCATCGCTCAGGTTCCAAATCAATTTGAGCACTTTCATTTTTGAGCTTTTTCTCAAGCACAGATTTGAGCTCCTGATCACCAATGGCGCAATTTATGAAATCTGCATTAACATAAGTATTAATGCATAAACATTTGTTTAGGTTTAATTTAAACCCACATTAAAATTTAATCTCCACCATTAGTCCTAGCCTCTGCTCCTGGTCTTTGCGTGTGGTTATATGGTGAGGGGGTGGCCCCCTCCTTACCCCGCCGGTTCAAACCATATTATTTAAATATAAGTCGTCGACATATACTATTAAGATCTGAGTTGTGGCATAATGGTATTGAGGGTACATTGTTTGGGGGAGGTTGCGGGGTCGAGCCCCGACCTCTGCCCTTCTGCCATTACATAATATTTTGTGCCATACAATAATAATCCAACCTTTTACATATGTTAAAAATTCGACCTTTGACATTGAAATTCGGAAATTGATATCCGACCTTTGAAATATGAAAATTCGACTTTGACCATAGTTTGAAATTTGGACCTTCGAAGGGGGCAGGTGGTGGCCTATGGGCTAGACACGTGTCCTTATGCCATTGGTTCCTCCCACATCCAATTAAAACACAACAAGTCAACCACTTCAACAACTAACCACAAATGAACACTTGGCATATTGTCACTGGGTGATTTGAAGTAATATTCCGAGAATAATATTTTTTTGCTGACTAGGCTGCCATGTCACCAATCTGTCACTTCTGAATTTTTTTTAACCTATTTAGTAAAATGAACAACATGCTCTATCTTACTCATCTGGATGAAACGAATTGCGTCGAATTCCTGGCGACGAGCTCTTCACTTTCATTCAGTTGGGCTAATCGATTCTGAACACTTCCATTTTTTAGCTTTACATAGAGCACCTGATCATTCATCCCCAATAGAAGCATTTTGGACCCAAAAAGCTCTTTGATTACTGAACATGTGGATGAAGGTACAGTTTCCTCACCCTTCCAGTCTCAATCCATTGAAATTTTCCCATTTTCATTAACTTGATATTTTCACAAAAAACTAAGCTTTTTCCTTGACTCTTGAGACCCTATCCTTCTATTGTAGACACTGTCATGCTGAAAATTCCATGAATTTGTAGAGAAGCAAGATTTCATTGCAGAAATTTTTTTTTCCCACCTTGTTCATCAATCAAAGGAAACTTGAAAACTATCTCACCTCAAACAATGTCATCATGTAAATTCTTAGCTGATTTTTCTTTGTACTTGTGTCGATTTTTGACCAAGTTGTTGGCGAGAAAGAAGGTCTCTAAGTAAGACCCATGTTCACGATAGAGGCCAACAAGGTTTTCGCAGTAGTCTAGCACAACACTGACATTTTCACTCTACTTCGAAGAGCAGAGAGTCTCACCCGAGGTGTGCCATGACCTTAATGAGGTTAGGAACAGATCAGATATCGACTAGTCACAACTATAGAGTAAAACAGACAGAGCTAAGTACTCCAAAAAGATTTAGCTACCTTGAAAAAGATACTACTCATGAACATATTCATGATGAAAAATCAAAATTTAAAGTGGCCAATACATTCATCGTAATCAGATGCTCATCACAGAATTCAGGATATCAAACCCGGATAGGAGTATATTTCATTAACAATAGATAACAGTTACATTACTCCTCAGAGTGATCACAACAGAACTGATTACAATATTACCAAATAGAACAGAACAGGATGAACAGAATGAACAAGATGAACAAAACGAACAGAGTGAATAGAGCTCTCCTATGGCTCTCTTCCTCCGCTCTCCAATGCACCAACCTCCTGTCTACGCTAGCCGATTGCCTATTTGTTCCTTTGCCAATGCAACTGTCAGTTTTACCTTCTTTTTCGCTCTGTTGTTTGTTGCATCTCCCTAATCACTGGGAGTTCCGCTGCCTATCCTTGTTTCTCCTTCCTACCATCTGTGCTAGTTTCTGCAACTGCCGCACCACCTGCTCTCCAGCTCTCCGCAACCGTGACAACTCCCTATCTACCATGGTTGCACTCCGCCCCCTATTATCCATGACTCAAAACCATTTAATTTTCAAAAGAAGGGCCCCAACAGACCCCGAACACATGCTATTGACTCGTCCCGAGTCAATCCTTTTCTGCTACCTTGGTCTCCATCGGTCCGCTTGCCTCCATGGCTAGCCCTGTCTTCTCCGTTTCCTCTCCTTGTCCAAACAAGGGCCCCAACTCGGGGACCTTTCTGAATGCTGATGATTTGAGTTTGACGAAGTCGGAAATGTCCTGTTTCCATCCCTTCATGAGCAGGTCCATTTCTGTGGTGATTTTTTCTGCTTCCTTTCTCTTGATATGGCCAACAGCTTGCTGAATACTTCCTTAATTTTGATATCGGCCTCAGTGGCCATTTGCTGTATTATTTGTGTTGTAAGTTTTACTAGTTGCCTCAATTCTCAGAGGACCTATTTAGTTTCAGTTGAATGTTCTTCAATCTTCTGTATCTTAGTCTCCAGCTCCTCTGCTTGGCTGTACAACTGGTTAAGGCTAGCGGGGTCTATGGCCTCCTGAATTTCTTGTGAGACTTACTGCAGTTGTGTCGATATTGGCTAAGCCTTCATAGTCAGTGAGGTTGAAAACTTGTGCAAGTTTTTCAGAAGGGTGTAAGGTTCCTTTACTATGGTTCCCAGGGTTTCCTGCATCCTGATTACTTGTTTCTGCTTTTCTGCGACCCTCTCATAATATACGACAAAGGGATTTGGCAGTGCCGGTCTGGTCACAAGTGTTTCCTTTAGCCCCTGGTTCTCCTTGCTGAGATTTGAATAAGCCATCTTCACATGGATAGACCTTTCAACTATGTTGCAAACCATTACATCTCCTGGTGTCTGGTTATCCTAAGCTATCACAGTTGGCCAGAGATCTCTAAACACATCCATCACCTTCTCCAATTGCTCTTGTAGGCTTTCCTTTTCTCCTTTCAATTGGTCACACTCTTCAGTAAGCATAGTAATTTGTAGTTGTTTCTGTTCAAACCTCCACTGGAGGTCATTGTGGAGTCCTTTGGCCTTCTGTGCCACATGCTGGATGAAATTGTACAACTCTTCTATGCCCCAGGTCTGCATACTCTCAGCTCCCAAGATATCCTGATTCGATGGCTTTTCTCTGGGTGGTTGACCGCTGGCTATTGACCTGGCTGAGTGTTCCTAAGGTGAAATTGGTTGGTTCTGTTGCGGAAACTAATTCTTGGGTGTATTCATGCTTATTGTTGGATGAACCTACTACAGTACCAAATTTGCTTGCTGAAAAGGGTTCAGCTCCTTGGGAAAGGGAGTTGTATCTGCGGTAAAATATCCCCCTCAAATTAAAAGGTCCTGGAAAGTGCTCTGTTCAACTAGGGGTTGGTTAACCTTGTGTACCAATGTTGTACTCGAGTTAACCTTTGCCTCGTTGTCTCCATTTTTTTACTTTTTTCCCTGACTGGGTCTGAAATGGTTTTTGATGTGTATGGAGTTTGGGTGGAATGGTCTTTGGAAGTGAATGACATGTGAGGTGATGAATGGTGAGTGCGAGGTGGAGATGTATGAATATTTAAAAATGAGTATGGATTAAAAATAGGTAGCTCAGAATTTACTTGGGGGGCCACCTCTAGCTCCTCTTGAATTGATGCCCCTGTGTCCATAGGCTGAATTTGGTCTTCCCCAGTGAGATTGACCACTTGCTTAGGCACCATGACCCTAGCTTTCTTGGCCTTAGGAGCAGCTACAGGTGGCTTAGGTGCCTTGCCCTTTTTGACTAGAACTTCTATTGTGACTGGGGGTGAGTTAAACATTGTGGGCGGCAGGGCAGTGAGTATGGGTGCAATTATGGAGGGTGATGCAAAATTGGAGGCCTGAAACTCTGAAAAAGTAGGAAGCAGGGGAGAAGGGCTAGTGAGAGTTTACATTACCTGATTGAAGCCTTTTACTCTCGTATCCAACTCCTCTAGTACTGGTGTTACCCGTAGCCACGACACTCTGTTCAGTGTCTCATCCGGTGTCTCCCCTGGTAATGGTTTCGGCTAAATCCCCTCGATCGAGTAGTGATGGACTCCGCTTCTGATTTCCATTCCCACTCCTAGCCATGAGCAGACCTCAGTGTGGAATGATTTTTCATCCACTTGAAACATCAATGGCTTCATTCTAAATTTTGTTTCGTCCACACAGGTAGGTATTATGTAGGCTTGTTTGTGAGTGACCCCGAACCATATTTGAGATGAATACCTATCCAATAAGCTCCTCAGGACCCTTTGTTGCCTCTCCACTATGTCCACCATCTGCCTGTACCAGAATGTGAATGCCTCCTCATTCATCTATTTTGTGCTTGGGTCTCCGGAGAACTTCTAGGACGTAAAATTCATTGCTAATAGCTAACCACTTGTGATCTCTATGGGCTGTCTGACTCCCGGGAAAGTCCATCTCCACATCGCGAGCCATGATCAGGTAGCTGTTTAGTCAATTTAGTGTCCTAAATTGATAGCATAAATTATCGACCAGAGCTAGCAAACTGATGAAGTGTAATGCACTATATGTGCCTAAGTATCCCTTTTTCTTACTTCTTTGTTCTTAGTGTTTTATTGATGTTTTGGGGTTTTTATGTTTGATTCTTAGTATGCTACTCTATGCTAAAAAGATGAAGTTAAATATATGTCAAAAGGGAGAAAAGGAAATTAATAAATGAATTAAAACAAATTTTATTTGCAAGTTCTGTTCCTAATTAGAAAATGATGAAAACAGAGAGTCCTAATCCATGGATATTACAGCTTCTAAATGAACGTTTATGAAATGAAAAGTAACTCAAAACACTACAAATTAATCTGATTCATTTAGTTAGAGATTTTTTGGAAGAGCTTGTGAAAAATATTAATTCTAATGCAATGAGGATCTCCTAAAACATAAAAGGAAATGCTGAAACAAACAGTAACTTAGAACATTACAGTGAAATCTCATTCATTTGATAGAGGTTTATTGGAAGATCTTGAGAAAAATATTACTATAATGTAGTAAGGATCTCCTATGAAATGTTGAAACAACTTATAACATTACAACTAAATCTCATTCATGAGTTAGAGGTTTATTGGAAGAGCTTTTGAAAGAGATTAATCATAATGTGATAAGGAAAAACAATCAATAACTCACAATATTACAACTAAGTCTCATTCGTGAATTAGAGGTTTATTAGAAGAGATTTTGAAAGAGACTAACTGTAGTATAATGAGGATCTTCCTTTTAACTAAGTAACAGAAAATGAAATGCTAATAACTCAGAATATTACAATTGAATCCCATTCATTTAATAGAGATGTATTAGAAGAGCTTGAGAAAGAGACTAACTGCAATATCATGAGGATCCTTTATCTAAGCAAATGACATGAAACATAATGCTAAAAGCTATGATTTCAGAAAGCAGTCTAAGTAAGGAAATATGACAAAACAGAATTGAAAATGACTTATCTAGAAAACATGTAAAACCTCCTCGAATAGCAGGGGCCCTCTGCTATCAATTCGACATTAATCCTTTAACTCCTCAAGATTGTATTCAGAACAACATCAAGGTTAAAACTCCTTTTTATTAACACAAGACTTGAAAACAGAGTATCACCGTAATGATAAAATAAGTATCAACTTGTCCTTCTTGGTATTACAGAGATTAATTTATATGCAAATTCATAACTACCATTGAACAAAAATAGGTACAGGTGTAGATTTGAAGTTAAAATCAAATTAAAACTCTTTTTGGAATCATGATTTGCTGTAATGAAAATCAGGAGTCCTAATTCCTGTAGAAAACAACTTCCTTGACCTTTGCTTTGACCACGTGCTTAGACACCTCCAACTATCGATTCAGTCTCGTGGATGGGAAGGAATGATGTAGGGAAGATTTGGAATCCACCCATGTGTGCCTTTTCTCCAAATGACACCTGTAACATACTTAAACACCAAAACAGCTACGAAACGCTTGACTGGCTACAAAATGACTGTATTCTGTAGCTAAACTGTTCAAAAATCATTAAGATAGCAAAAATCACAAAAGTACAATAAGTTAATCATTGTATGCAACCTTTAAGCAATCTTAATCATTCTTACTAATTTTTAGGTTTATGAAATGATAAAGGAATGATGAAATGAAGTGAAGTTTGGCAAAAGAGAAGACAATTTCAGGGCTCAACATACCCCCACTGCAAAAATCTTGCGTGTCCTCATGCAATTTCATCAAAAATTTATTCCATGTACACTGAAACTTCTGCAAGAACATCCAGCCTCCTTTTTCTGTTTCTTTTGGTAGTCAATACCATTCTGGGTTTCCTCATGAATAATTTGAACCTAAGATCAATGAGTGCCCTGTTCAGTTTCTTATTTCTCTTCTTTAGCTTCCTGTTTGCTTTATACAATGTTTTCATTTGCTGAGAGAAATTGTTGTTCATGCCATTCTTCAATTTGACCTGCTCTCTTAAGATTTCATTTTCATTCTTGATATGTTTATTCGACAGTATCTCTAATTCATAATTGTCTCTTCTCAAAATTTCTATTGGAGGTTCTTGTGGAATGAGAGATCTTTCTTGATTTTCTGAGGCCCTTTTTTCTAGTGATTCCACATAGTCATAAATTTGTTGTTGGGCTAGATCTATATTTTGGGTTCCTCTCTTAGGGTCTTCTTCATACTGGTGTAAAGGAGATATATCAACTAGTGTTTGGATTGGAGTTTATTCTTCTTCAATATTTATAACTCATCTTTCCTTAATCCATGTCTTTTTCATCATGCCTTTTAGTCTAGAGCTTCTCCTTAATTTGGGTGGATTTTCATCTTTTTCCTCAGCACATTCACTTGTTAATTTTTCTTTTATTTTAACCCTGATTTGTCTCTTGATCTTTGTCAATTTTTCAGAGATTACTTCTTCACTATCTTCCTGTGTTGATGTATTAGGTTTTATTTCAACAGATTTATCAATTTTTCCCCTCCTACTTCTTCGTACAGTTTCTTTTCTAGATAGTGTTTCCTCTGGTTCTTCAAAATGGTTTCTTAGAAGAAATTCTTCCCAGCTATCTCCTGCTTTCTTCAAATGGAACTCAATCAGTATTTTAATTAGGCCATGATGGTGCATAGTAGTTTCTAGGAATTGGAGTCATTTCTGAACATTAGAGGCCATCTTTTTCAAACTATTAAGCAGGAAGAAAGGTAAATTTATTTCATCATCTAAGAAATTCATCATCATTTTGATATGATAGACATACACGGTGCTGAATCTACCCTCACATGTTAATAATTTTTGTAAAATTAACAACATATTCCTCCATTTATTTTTTAGAGCTGTACTAGGAATACCCTTTCTAAACACTGAAATGTCCATACCTGGGTTATTTAGCATTTGTTGCCAAGTTTCATTATGGAACTCCTTGTTTTTAAATCAACGTTCTCTCTATCTTGGCAATTATGTGGCTTCAACTATGAATGACTCTGTGATGGTGAACTTAATATCCCCAATTTCTACCTCTGATCCATCGAATGACCTAGAAAATGATTTCGTGATTTATTTGTGGAATTCATTGAACTTCTTCACAAAGTTTAGCCACCCAACCTGCTGTAATAGCCCCTTAACCTGAGGGTATCCTTCTAAATATTTGATCCCAATTGGCTCTGTTCTCACAATTAGCCCCATTTCTCCTTGGTATAGATTGCTTCCTTTCCTTGGCTTAGGTCTACTGCTCCGTCTATGATCCTGTACCTGAAGAAAGAGTAGCTATGGAAGGTTCTTTTTCCCTTAAAATGACTTCTCTGTTTCTGCAGATGAAACTAGCTACAGAATGTAATGGCAGTGAATGGATACGGATGAATGAACAAGGTAATGGTGAATGATGAAAATGACCGGGTTAAGAGTTTGATATGAAATGAAATACCGCGAAGATATTTTATGATGATTTTCAAAAATCAACAATAAATGATACGATCTAAGGACGTGACCTAATAGGTCACATCTAAGTTTTTGACCGTTTATTCAATTAATGATGAACCATTATGGAGTGGATGGTAAGGGATATGGTTGAAGTGTTTTTATGATAGGTAAGGATCAATTCGAATGATAGATTAACTTTAGGAAACATATGATTTAACCATATTATATCTTTCATGTTTTGCTATCAAAATAATTTTACACAGTTTACCTCAGCCCTTTTGATTTTGCTGCTTGTTGTATTTGTCCTCCATTTTGTAAAATGTTGATTTTCTAAGCTCCATAATCTCCTTTGACTATCATCCTTTGTGTATTTAAGTAGGCTTGCAGGGTCAAATTGGCTGTAGAACAAGATTGGCTACAAAACAGACAACTGCAGAATGTACCTGTTAAAAATTATGAAATATGGATATGGAATGAAATGGATCATGAGTATGGAATGGAATGAGATGGATTATGAGTGTGAAATGGAATGGAATATGAATGTAGTGAAACATGAGATGGAATGAAATATGAATGAAATGAAGTATGGAGTAAAAATGAATCTGCAATTTTGTGATTTTATGATATTTAGTTGTAGAACAAGAACAATTTCGAAGTATAAAGTGTCAGAAGAATTTTGATTTTCACCCTACACTTTCTGTATAAACATGCCAATCAATGATTGGTTTTCATATTTATACTTTTATTTTATTATTATTATTATTATTATTATTTTAAAATTATTGAAGAAAAATACAACTAAGTTAGTGAAGATATCAATGTTATCTTGGAATTTCTTAACAAATTCTTCTCTTGAAAGTGGCTTGTGATACAATTTCTGTATGTGTCCATTTACAAGAAATGCTACATTTCCTTCATCTATTGTCCTGATTTTTATTGCTCCATTTTCAAATATTTTCACAATTTCATATGGCCCAAGCCAATGAGTTTGAAATTTACCTTGAAAATCCTTGAATTTTGAATCAAACAAGAGTGTTCAGTCACCTTCTTTAAATTTCTTTTCTTTGATATACTTGTCATGCCATCTAGTCCTTTGTTGTTGGACTATGCTTGTTCTCTGGAATTCATCTTGTTTGATCTCATCCAAGTCATTAATCTTCTCCAGTCTATGCTTCTGTCAAATCAAGTCCTAACTGGACTGCCATTTTGAAAGTTTGGAACTAAAAATCTATGGGAAACAGAACTTGTTTTCCATAAAAAATTTCATAAGGGGTGTGTCCTGTTGTGTTTCTCCATGTAGTTCTGTAGGCCCATAAGGCTTCAAGAAGCCTTTCTGCCCAATCTCTTCTATGTAAATGAACAGTCTTTGTCAGGATCCCTTCAATCACCTTATTGGTAGATTCTACTTGGACATTTGCTTGTGGATGGTAGGGAGTGGATTTCATGTGTCTGATTTTGTACTTCTCTACCATTGGCTCCACCATTTTTGATGTGAATTGAGCTCCTTGATCTGTAACAATTTTTCTTGGGACACCAAAACGAGTAAAAATATCCTCAAAAAGAAAATTAACTACAGATGCTTCAGTAGCAGAAAGTAATGGCTTGGCCTCTACCCATTTGGTAACATAATCAGTGCAAACTAATATATATTTCTTTTGTTTTGATGGAGGATTAATAGGTCCTACAAAATCCAAAGCCCATTTCTCAAAAGGTTCAATATGTACCTGAGGTTGCAATGGAATCTCACCTGAAGGGGAAGGTTTTCCTACCCTTTGGCAACTGTCACACATTTTGACATACTCTTTAACATCTCTAAAAAGGGATGGCCAATAATATCCTAGGTGAAGGATCTTATAAGCTATCCTCTTATCAACAAAGTGTCCACCACAAGGTTCATCATGACATGCCTTGAGAATCTCAGGCATCTCGTTTTCTCGAACACATATTATGATAATAAAGTCTGGACCTGTTTTGTATAACTCATTAACAATCCATGAATATTTTGCACTGTCATAAATGATTTTTCTTTTGTCTCTTGTATTCATAATTGAAGGAAATTTTCCTGAAACTAGATAATTGGCAATATCAACAAACCAGGGAGTTTGAGTAGTAATTGCAAAGAGATATTCATCAGGGAATTTATCTTCAACTGGAGTATTGTCTTTAATATTTTAGAGTCTAGATAGGAAATCAACCACTGTATTTTGTTTTCCAGGCCTATCTAGAATGGAGATGTTAAATTATTGTAAAAGCAATAACCATCTTGTAACTATGCCATTAGTAATTGATTTATTCATTAAATACCTAATTGCAGAGTGATCTATGTGAACAAAGGTTTCATAGTCTGTTATATAATGTCTAAATTTATTTATGGCATGAACAATAGCTAAGAACTCTTTTTCAGTTACAGTATAATTCAACTCTGAAGGAGTCAAATTTTTACTTGTATATTAGATGGCATAAGGAATCAGGTCTTTTTGTCCCAGCATAGCTCCTAAAGCTGTATCTAAGGCATCTGTTGAGATGTGAAAAGGTAATTTCTAGTTAGGTCCCCTTAAAATAGGTGCTTCAGAAATTTTTGTTTTCAAGGTTTCAAATCCTAACTAGCAGTCAGGATTCCAATTGAATTCACAGTCCTTGGTGAGTAGTTTGAAAAGTGGAGATGCTATCTTGGTGAATTTTTCTATAAATCTTCTGTAATATCCTGTAAATCCTAACATCTTTCTGACAACTTGGAACTAATACTCTAGATATGACTTCAACTTTTGACTTATCAACTCTAATCCCATCTCCTGAAATATGATGTCCTAAGACAATCCCTTCAGTAAACATCATGAAACATTTTTCATGACTTAATGAAAGGTTTTATTCTTTATATATTTTTATAAATTTTTCCAAGTTTGCTAAGGCTTCTTCAAATGTGTTTCCATAGACTGTGAAGTCATTTGTGTATACTTCTAGACAGTCATGTATTAGATCTGAAAAGATTCCCAATACTGCCCTTTGGAATGTTGCAGGTGCATTGCACAATCCAAAAGGCCATACTCGGTAGGCATAGGTACCCCAAGGACATGTGAATGTGGTTTTATCTTGATCCTCAAGTGCAACTTGAATTTGATTGTAACCACTGAAACCATCCAAAAATGAAAAGTACTTTTTTCCTGCTAATGTATCTAACACCTGATCTATGAAGGGTAAAGGAAAATGATCTTTAAGAGTAGCTTTGTTTAATTATCGGTAGTCAATGCATACCATCCATTTAACATTTTTCTTGGGTACAATCACCAAAGGAGAAACCCACTGACTGTTTGAAATGGGATAAATAAAGTTGACTTTTAACAATTTCTGCAACTCTTCTTTAACAATCTCCCTAAGGTTTGGATTCATCCTTCTCTGAGGCTGTGTAATTGGTTTACAATTTTCCTCTATATATATATGATGAGTGTAAGTCTTAGGGTTGATCCCTTTCATATCAGTGTACTCCCATGCATATGCAGAAGAATGTCTCTGTAATATTTTGACTAGCTTTTCTTGTTGTATTTTTTCTAGGTTTTTGTTTATGTTTAAGGTTTTTCCTAGAAATATCTCAATTGTAGAGCTGCCAAATTCTTCCATGGAGTAAAGAGACATTTGTCTTGATGAAAAAAACTCAATATTGGATTCTTCTTGGAATTTTTCATGTTTGTATTTTGAAGGAGATTCATAATTTTCTAAGGCATTCAGAATCTGACTATCTTCACTAATTTCTGAAATAGTGAAGAGAGGTTGTATATTTTCTTCATCATCAATCCATTGAGTATCATCTAATTCTGTGATTGTTCTTGCTAGAGGATACAAGGTGAATTTCTTGGTTGAACTACCATCAGAAATGTACATATCACCGGATCTACAGCTAATGAAAGCATCAGTTGTAGCTAACCAAGGTCTTCCTAATATAATAGGATGTCCTCCTAGATCATTTTTAGGAGTTAGGATCATGAAATCCACAGGATACTACCAAGAATATAAGGACACTGGAATGTCTTATAATACCCCATCTGGTTTGATTACAGATCTATCTGCTAATTGTAGTAGTGTGGGTGTAAAAAGAAAATTAGGAAGTTTTAGTTTTTCCATGATTTGCCTACTCATGATATTGATTGCTACTCGTAGATCAATAAGTGTGTTTGGAATTTCAATTCCATTGATATGTATCTTAACAACTGGATTTCTGGGATCTATATATTTTGGAATGGCAATATTTCCCATCATTATCTCTGTTATTTTTCTTACCAGTTGTATTTTCTTTATCTCTTTTATTCTTCTTCCTGGTTTCTTCATACTCAACCCTTTTATTGTCTTTTCTAAAATTTGGATTTCCTTGATGGCCTATAATAATGGAATATTAATACAAAAATTTCTTAACTCATCTAGGAAATCATAGTTAGGAATCATAATTTGTTTCTCTACTCCTCTATAAATTTGTAATCTTTCAGGAAGAGGAGGCATAGTAGTAGATGTTGATGGCTGCTCTAACATAGGAGTTGAAATTATTGGTTCTTTTTGTTTTTCTTTTTCAATGTTTTGGTCTTGAAGAGATGTGTTTTCTTCAAAACTTTTATTTACCCGTAGAGAATCTTCCTCAGAATTGTTTTGTTCTTGTATAACTACAGAAGGTTTCTTTCTTTCAAGTATTCTTCCAGACCTAAGTTGAACATCATTAAGGTCTGAAGGAGTAATCAAATAGGTTGGAAATTGTTGACCTTCTATCATATATGTATTCTGAGGGTTTTTATTGTTGGGGTTTGGTATTGGTTGGGTAGGTAACTGATTTTATTTTTTAGAAAATGGTAATGGAAGTGGTGGATTTTAATTTTGATTTTGATATTGATTTTGATGTTGTGGATTCTGCTGAGGATTTTTTTGAGGAGGAAAGTTTGGATATGATGGATAAGATGGTAGATATTTATAATACTGGGAGAACCTTCCATAAGGATTTTGTGCTCCTTGAGCCCAAGGTTGAGATTGATTTTGAAATTAGGGCCAAGGTTGCTACCAAGATTTCCAATTAGGTGGGGGTTGATTATACATTTGATTACTAAACCCTTGTGTTTGAGGTCCTTGACAAGGTATTATAGAGACAAAATTAAGAGATTCTATGGAATTTGTGGTCGTTTCTTCTTGAAATACAACTTTAAGGCCAGGAATTGAGGGACAATTATTGGTCTCATGTTTTTCTGAACAAATTGCACAAGTCTCTATTACTTTTGCATCCAAAGGACACTCTCTTAAGGCATGCTTCTTCCTACATTTGGGACAAAATATTGCTAAGGGATCAGTGTCTGCTTTCTTCTTGTTTTGTAGCTTAAGGGTATCTATTTGTTCACTAAGACTCCCTAGAATATCAGTTTTGAATTCATCAAGCATATTTCCTATTTCTGCCCTACTTACTGTTCCAGTTGCATATTTGCTTGCCCTTGCAAGAGTAGGGTCTCTTGGTCCTTTCAAGATCTTAGATTTTCCTCTTGAGAGATTAATACATAATTCTGCTATGTCAGGTAATGAAAGTTGAGATATATCTCCTTTCCCCATCATATTAAGGATATCTATCCATTCATCCCTAATTGTCTTCAACAAAAGAGCTTTCAAAGTATCTTGGTCTAAGTTTTCCATTTTTTCCCTCTTGATATTATAGTTAAATCTTTCCAAAAAATATTCCATATTTTCATCCTCTTTTTGCATCATCTTGAACACTTCTTCCTTATGGTTGACTGGTATACAGTAATCCAGATATCTGTCTAGAAATTCTTTCCTCATATCATCCCATGTCCTAATAGACATAGTGATTAAACTCATAAACCATTTTAATGCTGCTCCTTTCAATGTTGAAGGGAACAATTTAAGTTTCTGAGAATCTTGTAGGTATTCATCGGTTCTACATAGAACTTCAAATTCAAATAAGAAGGTCTTAGGATCTTCAATTTTTAGTCCATGAAAGTTTGGAAGAACAGAGGGTGAGATATTTTTTATAGTTGCATTGGTCTCTTCATCTATTATAGGGAATCCAAAAGAGCTTCCAATTTCCCTTCTACCTCTTCCTCCTTTTGCATTTCCTCTTCCTTTACCTTCTTCTGTACCTCTACCCCTTCCTCTATCTCCTCCTCTACTTCTACCTCCTCCAAATAGTGTATGTTATCCATTAAAGACTTCTCATTCCCCTTCTTCTACCATGATATATTCTTCTGAACTGATATAGGGTTCAGTTGGGAGAGCTAGTTGTTCTACTGGTTCTTCTATCAAAGGTGTATTGAAGCAATAGTCCTCTTCCTCCTCTTCACTAGGGATTTGTAATTATTCTGCTATAATATATTCTCCTGTGGAGGTGAAAAAGGTTATCCCTTCTGTAGGAGTCCTTGGATCTTGTTCTTCTAGAATTGCTTTAGTGGATGAAGTGGGAGATCTTCTTGATTGGATATCTGATCTTGAGACTTCTGGAAGCCTATGACCAGTATAGTATGGAACATGGGTTTTATTTGGAGGTGTGCTACTTCTTGGTATTGGTGGAGTGAGTGGAGTTATGGGAATTAAGCTTCTTCCTCTTATAAATCTACCCCTAGAGTCTCTTTTTCTACGCATATCATTGTTTTTGGGAAATAGGAAATAAGGCTACCTAGTTACACTTCCCCGGCAACGACGCCAAAATGTTTAGTCAATTTAGTGTCCTAAATTGATAGCATAAATTATCGACCAGGGCTAGTAAAATGATGAAGTGTAATGCACTATATGTGCCTAACTATCCCTTTTTCTTACTTCGTTGTTTTTAGTGTTTTATTGATGTTTTGGGGTTTTTATGTTTGATTATTAGTATGCTAATCTATGCTAAAAAGATGAAGTTAAATCTATGTCAAAAGGGAGAAAAGGAAATGTTAATAAATGAATTAAAATAGAGTTTATTTGCAAGTTCTGTTCCTAATTAGAAAATGATGAAAACAAAGAGTCCTAATCCATGGATATTACAGCTTCTAAATGAAAGTTTATGAAATGAAAAGTAACTCAAAACACTACAACTTAATCTAATTCATTTAGTTAGAGATTTGTTGGAAGAGCTTGTGAAAAATATTAATTCTAATGCAACGAGGATCTCCTAAAATGTAAAAGGAAATGCCGAAACAAATAGTAACTTAGAACATTACAGTGAAATCTCATTCATTTGATAGAGGTTTATTGGAAGAGCTTGAGAAAAATATTACTATAATGTAGTAAGGATATCCTATGAAATGTTGAAACAACTTATAACATTACAGCTAAATCTCATTCATGAGTTAGAGGTTTATTGGAAGAGCTTTTGAAAGAGATTAATCATAATGTGATAAGGATCTTCTATGAAGCAAAACAATCAATAACTCACAATATTACAACTAAGTCTCATTCATGAATTAGAGGTTTATTGGAAAAGCTTTTGAAAGAGACTAACTGTAGTATAATGAGGATCTTCTTTTTAACTAAATAACAGAAAATGAAATGCTAATAACTCAGAATATTACAATTGAATCCCATTCATTTAATAGAGATGTATTGGAAGAGCTTTAGAAAGAGACTAACTACAATATCATGAGGATCCTTTATCTAAAAAAATGGCATGAAACATAATGCTAAAAGCTATGATTTCAGAAAGCAGTCTAAGTAAGGAAATATGACAAAACATAATTGAAAATGACTTATCTAGAAAACATGTAAAACCTCCTCGAATAGCAGGGGCCCTCTGCTATCAATTCAATATTAATCCTTTAACTCCTCAAGATTGTATTTAGAACAACATCAAGGTTAAAAATCATTTTTATTAACACAAGACTTGAAAATAGAGTATCACCGTAATGATAAAATAAGTATCAACTTGTCCTTCTCGGTATTACAAAGCTTAATTTATATGCAAATTCATAACTAACATTGAACAAAAATAGCTACAGGTGTAGATTTGAAGTTAAAATCAAATAAAAACTCTTTTGGGACTCGTGATTTGCTGTAAAGAAAATCAGGAGTCCTAATTCCTGTAGAAAACAACTTCTTTGACCTTTTCTTTGACCACGTGCTTAGACACTTCCAGCTATCGATTCAGTCCTTGTGGATGGGAAGGAATGATGTAGGGAAGATTTGGAATCCGCCCATGTGTGCCTTTTCTGTAGGTGACACCTGTAACATACTTAAACACCAAAATAACTACAAAACGCTTGACTGGCTACATAATGACTACATTCTGTAGGTAAACTGTTCAAAAATCATTAAGACAACAAAAATCACAAAAGTACAATAAGTTAATCATTGTATGCAACCTTTAAGAAATATTAATAATTCTCATTGATTTTTTTTTTATGAAATGATAAAGAAATGATTAAATGAAGTGGAGTTTGGAAAAGGAGAAGACAATGTCAGGGCTCAACAGTAGCCGTAGATGAACCCAGTGGCTCTTTTATAGTTATCCTCATACGCTTCGAACAATTCATTCAGTTGAAACGCACACCAACCAACTGGGTTCCCTGGAGGCAATGCTCTGCAACTGAAATTGTGTCCAGGGTTCATTCACCCTTTGTATAGTGTCTCATGGTTTTGTCTACAATCAGGTAACAAGAAAACTTAATTGCTGGGTTGTTTATGAGGTCTATATTCGCCCCCTTTCCCCCTCTTTTGGTGACATATTTCTTGTAAATTTCACAATCTCCCACATTCTTTTCTCTTTTGGAGACTGTCTGGAATGTTGTGGAGACATCCCTCCCTTCTGCTAAAAACCCCGTCAGCTTGTGAATAACTTCTGCATTCATCGGTATCTTTCTCCCTAGCCATAGTGACTCGTTCTGGAGTCTACTTAGCAGGAATTTCATACACTACATCACGGCTCCTCTGGTTCCGAACACCGGGAGGTTCCTTAGGTTTAGAATTGTGGACTGCTAGATGCCTCTGAACTCTAGAAGTAACCTTGCTTCTTCTTCTCCTCCTTCAGTAGCGTAATTTTCTATATAAACATGCCTTTTCATTGCTAGAAATTGGTAAGAATTCATGAAGTCTTTGTCGACCAACGATGCATTGTCATATTTTCCCACCAGTGACTCCATTCTCTGAATTCTTTCATCGAGCTCGAGCTCGACGACTGCTGGTGCTACCTTGGTCATTTTTTCTCTTCTTTGGTATACTCGCAAAGCTACCCCTACTCTTTCTCTGTAAATTCCTACCTCTGGATGCTCCCTCTGAACTTCTTCTGATGATATTTCTCTCGCTGTTGTTGTTTCTTGTTTTCTCTCGGAATTCTCTGGCATTCTCGTGCTTTCTTCTTTCATGTCGGTTATGTAAGTAACCAACATGCATGAGGTTGATAAGACCCCATAACTAATTAATTTTTCCTGCTTCCTCCGTGGCTATAATCGTGTGATTAGTTACCGCGATGAGGTAGGTTCTGACATAGCTGAATGTGACTTCAGGATTTGGGAATATGTGATGGGTAATGATTATGGCCTAATATGGAAAATTTATTGCGGTATGGATGATACTAATTATAGCAATTACTTCTCAAATCTAGGTAATCCTATGGACTGACATGGGAATGATGGGTCATGATGATGGAATGATATTCGACACATTTGGCTCTATGACATGGATGACACGCTGGACACTACCCTCCCCCCAACCATAATTGGTTGCGATGCAGTCTCTGCATCGCAACTGTGAGTTTCTTCTATTACCGTGGTTTTGTTTTGCTGGGAATCCTATCTATTCTCTTCTCGAGTGCGGGAGAGTTATTGACTCTACCTACTCTAATCTACCCTATTGACTCCTCTTGGTTGCGAGAGTTATTGGAAAATGACATAATGGAACTTACTCATGATAGGGCTTTAGGCATGCGCCATTCACCCATCCTGGTAATACTTGGCCGTCTAGTTGTGCTAACCGAACTGCTCCTGAATCTCGGATTTCAACCACATGGTATGGTCCTAGCTAATGAATTCTCAATTTCCCTGGGAACTTTTGGAACTTGCTATCATACAGTAAAATGTTTCCTCCGACCACAAACGTTTTGTGCTTAATGTGGCAGTCATGCCAAGATTTTTGTCCTTCTTTCTGGACAATCTCATGAAACTCCGCTAGAAACCTATCCTCTTCAAGTTCTTGTAGCTCTTGTAATCACTCTTTCAATGAATCTTCCTCTGATAAATGCAGTGATGATGTGATTAGCAGGCTCGGTATGAAAAATTCAGCCGGTACTACTACTTCTGTCCCGTACACCAGTTGGAACAGGGTCTGGTTGTTCAGTCTTTTGACAGTTGTTCTATACGCCCACAATGTTGCTGGTATACGCTCATCCCAGTCATCCCGATCAATGTTTAAAATCTTCATTATCCCATTTTCCATAATCTTATTGAATGCTTCTACTGTACCATTTTCTAGTGGATGGTACGAACTTCTTTTATGATGTTGTACCATGAAATTTTCTAGCAGAGATCTGATCGTTTCATTAATAAAATGTGTACCTTAATCGTTTGTCAGACTTCTGGGGCAACCAAACCTACTGATAATATTTTCAAATATGAATCGAGTTGTTGTTTTGGCCATGAAATCCTTCACTGGTACCACTTCTGCCTACTTGGTCAGATAGTTTGTTGCGGTAATGATGTACCTAGCCTGTGAGTGTCTTGCGACAGGTGCTATCGGTCTTATAAAATCAAAGACCCACTTCTCAAATGGCTGAAATGATTTTACAGGGTGAAGTGGTAGCTCGTCTCTATGCGATGGACGTCCCGTCCTCTGGCACACATCGCATTTCTTTACAAATGCCTTGTTGTCCATGTGTACTATGGGCCACCATAACCCTGTTTGCGGTATCTTCCTCGCGGTGGGTCTTCCACCGATATGTCCTCCCGCAATCCCATAATGGCATTCCCATAGTATATCTTCTCTCTCATGATCCAGGACACATCTCCGCAAGACTTGGTATAAACCCATCTTATACAGGTGTCCTGCTATTAGTTGATACTCTACTGCTCTGACTACCAGATGTGTTTTCTGGGCTGCTGTATAGTAATTCGGGCACTATCCTGTTGTTATATAGGTTTCTATCTGGTCTAAGTAGTTTGGGATGGCTTCTACTCTAAAAACATCAGCATATGGCAGCTGATGATTCAGGGACCCTCCATTTTCTCCATTTTCTAGCCTTGACAAGTGGTCAAGACCCACATTCAGTCTCCCGGGCTTCACTATCACCTCAAAGGTGAACTCCTGAAACAGTAGGAGCCATCTACAGACCCTTCCTTATAGGATTGGTTTGTTAACTAGGTACTTTAAAGCTAAATGGTCTGTGAAAAATTTAAACATACCTCCTAATAGGTAGTGGCGAAATTTTTTAATGGAATACACCATTGCCAAATCTTCTTGTTCTGTTGTGGTGTAGTTCCTTTCAACTGTTGATAACTTCTGACTTGCAAAATAAATTGGGTGATCCACTAAAGTATCTCCTGGTTGAGCCAGAACTGCTCCAAGTGCAATGCTAGAAGTATCAATGTGGACATGAAATTGCTTGTCCCAATTGGGATGAACTAATATGGTTGCACTTGCCAATTTTTATTTCAGGGTATTCAGGGTAGTAGTATAGTCATCTATCCAAATGAATTGCTTTGATTTCTGCAATAGCTTCTCCAATGGGGTTGTTATCTTCGCATAGTTGCGGTTGAATCGCCTATAGTAGCTGGTATGGCCTAGTAGCGACCTTAACTGCTTCACAGTTTCTGGTGCCTCGATGTTTATTATAACTACCACTTTTTCTGGATCAACACAAACTCCTTGTTTTCATAAAACATGTCCTAGAAGTGTCCCAAAGGGTACTGCAAAGATGCACTTCTTAAGGTTTAATGAAATCTAGAGTTTCCTACATATGTCAAACATTATTGTTAACAATGTTGCATGGTTCTTTAACAGGATGTAAACTGTCCAGTCATCCATATAGACTTCCAGGAATTTATGGATATATTCCCAAAATGCTGCTATAACAATCCATGAAAATACAGCTCGTGCATTTTTCAACCTGAATGGCATTACATGATATGAAAATTAGCCCCATTCGGTTATGAAAGTTGTCTTCTTCTTATCTTCTTTAGCTATCATTACTTGGTGGTATCCTGAAAATCCATCAGTAAATGAATAAGCTTCATTCCCCACAACATTGTCGAGAACCTCGTCACTAAATGGAGTGGGGAATGGGTCATGTATGCATGCATTGTTCAGGCTCTTGTAGTCAACACAGACTCAAATTTCAAACTTTTCCTTTTTACTTTGTATGACTATAGGACTTACCCACTCTGCTTCTTCCACCGGGAATATCAACCCTGCCTTTAGCATTTTATCAATCTTTGCCTTGAATTTTTATTTCACTCTTGGATTCAGATAGTCTGGTCTGTGCTTTACTGGTCTTGCATCGGCCTTCAAAATTATACGCATTCCCCCCATGTCTCCTTTTATTCCTTTCAACTCCACTACTAAGGATGGGAACACGTCTTCATATTCCTGTAGCAGATTAAATATATCCTTAGTATTTTATGCATCCCAGTAGTCACCAATTGATGCAAGTTTGGGATTTTCCGGTGTCCCGATGTTCATCTTTTTGGTCTTCAGCGGTAGCAGGTGAATTCCTTCTGTTGCAGGTTCTTATTGAATATCCTGCTCCCTTTCCTTTTCCTAAAAATATAGATGTCTAAGATCTTATAGATCATCATCATCCATTTCGCTATTTATATTTTTGCATGCTATCGACTGTCTGATACTTTGTTTCAGGAGTGGTTGCTCTTCATCCTCTTGAATCTCTGGAAAGAACAATACCCTTTTAATGGCCTGCAAGGCTTGTGTGACTAGTTTTGTTTTTCCTTGGAAGGAAAAAATTGCGTAAATTGATCCACAACTATTTTCCAAGTACTGGCTCTTGTTTTCCCCACTTCAGTTAGGTACCAAGCCTGTGGAATCGAATCCAGTGAATGTACAAACTTCTGTACCCACAAATCTTCTGGGTACCCCACTTTCTTACATTGGTCCTCACAATATTGTAATTTTTTCTGGGGTCGGAGTCCCCTTGGTACTTTTCAGTAACTCGTGGTCCTTCCTCTTCCTTGAATCTATCCCTCAACGCTGCTGCAACCTTGTCCCATAGAGATAGAGAGTTGCAGTGGTTACTCCTTCAGCTTGCAGATGTGGATTGTAAACCCACATCCATGAGTGGGACCCTATGGTCCAGTGGTACTTTATATTCTATCTTGGCAATAATGGTATTCATAGCATTCATATTTGACAAAGTAGGATATTCTCTTACCTTAGTTCTGATCCAATTGATTCTTATGATATTAGCGTACCTTCTTGTATTTGTCTCATTTCTCCCCTACTGCCAATCATCCCAAGCTATTTCTAAGCCTAAGTCTGAGCTTTGAACACTTCTCCAACTCACTGTCCCCCCCCCCCCCATTGTTGGGTTGATATAATCCTCTCTTTTCCCCACTGTCATCTAATAAATATGATCAAGAAGCTGAGCATCCTCTTTGTTGTCGACAGACTCTGTATATTGGGGTCCTTGATATGGGTCAAGTGGCTGTGTGACCCTAACCTCCCCATCTTCAAAGATCATGAGCTCCTTCTTCAAATATATTATTTCATAGTTCTCGAAAGGCCAGTTGATCCCCAATAATGCTGGATAGGGATCCTTATCCCCCATAATGTCTATCACCTCGAAGTTTGTGTATGTCTTTACTCCCGCAAAATCGACTTCGACCTCCTCCAGCCTGCCTACGGGCACAATGTAGTACTGGTTTTCCATGCGGAGTTGAATTGGTGGATATGTAAGCTTCAGTCTTCCCAATGCTTCCCATGTCTTCCTTGGAAAAATGTTAACATCTGACCCTAGGTCAAGCATTGTGTCCTTAATTTGGAATCCCGCGACTTGAGTTTTTACACAGAATTCTTTCCCTATTCTTCTCTTATTCCTTTTGTCAACTCTTCGTATGTATTTTTGGGTTGTGTCATTTGAGTCCTCTGGTTCTGTGGTCTCCTATACCACCATCTCTAGATTCTGCTTCAATTGTTCTAGCATTGGTGCATTGGTTACAATTTTTAGAAATAGCCGGAACCATTCTTCAATGATAGTGCTTGTGCTAGTTTGTTTGTCCTTGTCTACCCTGGGATGTGGTAACTCAATGCCTTTACTTCCCCCAATTTGGGAAAATGTTTCCACTGCTTCTTTAAAGTATTGCTTTTGTCTTTCTGGCCTGAACACTAGCTTTGGAGATGTTGTCCTTATTAGCATTATCGGGTCTGTAGTCTATGCATCTTCCCCGTTTCTCTCTCCTCCTCGTGTCACTATGGCTATGTTCTGCATAGCCTGAGCCTCTACTATTCTTGGCTTTGCGTTTACCGGATTTTCTCCTCTTTGTCTGTCTCTTTCTTCCCATCTTTTAATTAGCTCTGGGCAGTCTTCTGTTACGTGCGTATTAACTCTGCACTGATAGCACTATGGTCTTATAGGAAGTGGATGTAGAAATTAGCTGAATAAATCACTTGAAGATTAACCTGGTCATATATCAATTTCGAATTGCATACATAACACATAACCTTCTTCTACAATTAATTGTCACATGCGGAAATAACAGAAGCAATCTCACATCAATTCAATCACACATTAACTCAGTATGTATGGGGAAAGCCTATAGCTGAAAACCCCGCAGCTATTGTGTATATTATAATGGAGAAATCAAGTAACCAAACAAGTACAATACTCCTCACAAGTACTCAGTACTCTCTCATGAAGTTACTCACAATCTGACTCAGTTTTGAACAAGTCTGAGGGTCAAAACTCCCCGCCAATTGCCTTGCCTCTATTGCGCAATCATGGCCTGTATATGAAGAGGTTCAAGGTTCGAATCCCCTTCCCTTGATTGCGTAATTTTCATGGACAATTCCTCCAAGTGTAATGCAAATCTCATGCAAAACAAATCTACCAACTGATAGCTTCACTCACCCTTTCATCTACCTCTTCCACTGGTCTCCACTGAACTGATCATGCACTGTAGTGAACTGAAGTGTTCTTGAGTTGACTAATGAGTTAATATTTAGTAAATTAAATATTATTTAATTTACTCCACTCATATCTAGTTGATTAGTTAATTAACTAATCCCAACTAGTTCAACTAAAACAAACAGAACACAACTCCACTACTTGTCCCGTTAACTCCTCCAAAACTCCTGCCACTGAAGTCTAACTGAAGCCAACCATGCAAGATGCCATCAAACCCTAGGAACCACGTGATTCCTTGTGTCGGTTGCATGAGTCACCTCCATGACTCAAACTGAAGTGCGCCAAGAGAGTAAACTGTTGTTTATAGTCAAAATATTATTAAGGGTAAATAATATTTGACTTCCATATTTTTAGGAGATCAGTCTAAAAATAGCCTGGGTCCTAAAAATAAGGTCTCATCTATTTTTACCGACATGTCGCATCCATCAAGAATCTCCAAGTAGAATTCCCAAATTATGCTCCGTATGTCTAAAAATAGACATAGTCTAAAAAATAGACTTTGCGCCAGAATTTGCCTGCGGGCCTACTTAGTGAAGGCGACTTAATTCAACCAAGCTCCATCATCTTCTTGCATTCTATGCAGAGTGGACATTCCCTGGCTACATGGCCCTCTTGGTCGTAGTTGTGACATCTTACAGGTCCTCTTCCTCTAGCTCGACCTCCTCTCATGCCTCCTCACCCCCTGGGAGCCTCATTCACTCTATATGATGGCCTATCCAATCATTCCGCTAATGCATCCAAAGCTCTACAATGCTCTGTGTTGTGTGTTGTGGAAGCACATAACTCATAGTATCTGTTCATTAGAACGTTGGAGTGTTTTTGAAAAATTGGGCATAGGCGGGGCAGATGACCAATGCTCTAGCATATCTCACAATATTCAGTTGCGGCCTGATTCTATTGCGCGAGGAACCCTGATGGGGTTGTGGCGTATATAGCCCTTGAGTGTTTATGTGCACAACTCCCCCTATCGGTGGAGCTCCTTGTGTCCCTGCTGATGAAATCCATACATTCTGCCCTCGCAGCCTTGGACATTTGGTGACCACGTGTCCCTCCATCAGACAGTGAGTACACCATACATTGGGTCTTGCAGGCTACATTGGTTGAATTTCCTTCAACTTTTCCATCCGAATAGCTATCTGATGTTGTAACCCCAATATGGAAGGGTCTTGAGCTGCGGCCCCTCCTTTGAACTCCTGCGGATATCATGCCATGACCTCTATCTTCATAGCTTGCTCCAATGCGTCTTGTAGTGTATCAATATTTTGTTGGGTTAATGGAGTTCTTGTCACTGGAAGAAGGGCCTTGATGAACCAATCTCTCTGATGATTGGAATCGATTGGGTAAGTCAGTTTTTCAACCGCATCTTTGAACCTTCTCATCATATCCCATGTATTTTCACCTTCTCGTTGTTTAATCTCCCACATCTCTGACAAACCTTGCTAATTTTTCTGGGGTAACTTGAATTATTTAACAAATTCTCTCTTTACATCATTTATCACTGGGTTCGGATGAGCCTATGACCATTTAATAAACCAACGTAGAGCTCTCTCCCTGAGAGTAGTTTGGAACTTGATGAACTTAACTACCTTTGGTGTCTGCCGAGCCCTCCATAAGGCTTCGCAGATATACCAGTGCTGCTCCACATCGTCATTACCACTCCCAGAGCATTCTGGATATCAGGTAAATGTTCTTGCCATGCTTCTTTGTGTGGGTGATACTAGAATAAAACCCATATTTCCTGGCTGTGAAATTATATTACTAGCACTACTGGTAGTATGGATTACTACTGTAGACTGAACACTATTAAACTTACTCAATTCTTTTAACTTAACAAAAATTTCACCTAGTGTCTGATAGAGTACTAGGGGAAGGTCAGGACTAGAGCTACTCGAACGTTGGGGAATAGAGTTACCTTGATTTATGGGTGTCGGCCCCTCTCGGAATAGTTGCTCCATCGCAATATGCAACTCCACATCGGACATCTCCTCAGTGCGCGCATCCTCCACATTGGACTTTTCTCCATTTTCTATTTGGGTTGGGCTCCTATACACTTTTCTAACTTCCTTAACGGTCCCTATTATTCTTTGGGATTCTATCTGAGCTTCCATATCCTCTTTCATCTGCGACACCTTCTCCATGTTTTGTTGACCACTTTATTGCTTCTCCAACTCCTTCATCACTATCTCTCGCCACTTCTCAGCTATCTGCGCCCTTTGATGTGCTCGCCGCTCTCTCAACCTACTAGAGGTCTCGGCATCCATATCCATATTCCCCCTTCCAACTTACTTGTAGTATCTCTCCCTTAGCTCCTTCCCCCAGTACTGGAGGTTTAGGTCTCCATCTCAGATTTTTGAAACTCCATCAATCCCTTGTCTACCATTAAAGGTTTGATCCACAAGAGAATCTCCTTCAATAGATCTCCTCGTAATCTAGATCTAAAATCATCTTCTGATTTTGAAAAGGAATGGTAACACACAGCTGCAAATTCCACTATGTATCCTTCCAAGGTAGATTGCACCCAAAAATCTACAGCTCGGGTCAAATCAGTATCTAACCGATGGAGGGCTACCAGATCCACGTGAAACCACTTAGATCTTCTGCGAGCTTCCTTGGACTATCTTGACTTGTAGTCTCTGCAACCAATTATAGAGTTCCTTTGGAAAATTTCCCCAAAATATTTCGTAGATATCAATCGTATATTTAGAGAATAGAACCAGATCCTTAACAATGTTCTCCCTCTGCTATCTCAACTCATCTTGCTACGCTATGAACTGATCTAAGTGGTTATCCCATCAGCTTTTTATTTCCCTTTCAAAGATCTGTGATACCATGATCTAGCTCCTAAATGAAATTTTGTGTTCCGGCAATGGAACCATTTGTTGGCATGAAATAAGGTCTCTGAGCAAGACCCGGGTTCAAGATAGAGGCCAACAAGGTTTTCGCAGTAGTCTATCACAACGTCGACATTTTCACTCTACTCCGAAGAGTAGAGAGTCTCACTTGAGGTGTGTCATGACCTTAATGAGGTTAGGAATAGATTAGATATCAACTAATCACAATTATAGAGTAAAACAGACAGAGCTAAGTAATCTGAATAGGTTTAGCTACCTTGCACAAGATACTACTCATGAAAATATTTAGGATGAAAAATCAAAATTTAAAGCGGCCAATACATTCATCACAACTAGATTCTCATCACAGAATTCAGGACATCAAACCCAGATAGGAGTATATTTCATTAACAATAGTGAACAATTAAATTACTCCTCAGAGTGATCACAACAGGACTGATTACAACATTACAAAATAGAATAGAACAGGATGAGCAGAATGAACAAGATGAACAAAATGAACAGAGATCTCCTACAACCCTCTTCCTCTGCTCTCCACCACACCAACCTCCTGTCTATGCTGGCTGACTAACTATTTTTTCCTTTGCCAACGCGACTGTCAGTTTTCCCTCCTTTTCCGCCCTATTATTTGCCACATCTCCCTAATCCCTGGGAGTTCCACTGCCTATCCTTGTTGATCCTTCCTGCCATATGTGCTAGTTTCCGCAGCTGCTATGCCACCTTCTCTCCAGCTCTCTGCAACCATGACAGCTCCCTATCTACCGTGGTTGCGCTCCGCCCTAATGTAGGAGAATTGGGAACTTAGCTAGCAATGTGATGTTTTGGTCACATGTTGTGGCTAATCCAAAGAAAACATTAGTAGTAGTATATTTAATTATTTATTATTATTGTTATTTATTTATGAGTATTGTTAGTTTGTTTTTATATTTAAAAAAAATTAGGAATAAAATTAGTTGTTGGTTTCTTTCCCTGCGTGGATATAGAGCCAACATACGGATAAGCACTTAAAAATAGGTAGGTATTGATTTGTTGAGGAAATTCGAGAAGAAACCTATTCTAAGGGGAGCAGTTTCATATCTCAAGTATAAATAATGGGATGGTAGGAGGAAACACCAAGATGGCCAGTATGTAGATTGCAGATGCAAAGGAAATTAGTGAAATGTTCAGTATATGCGTTAGTGATATAAATTGTGTTTGGCATTATATGTTTTTTTTAACTGTTGAGTCTGTAGATATATGTATGCCACCTATAAATGTATGAGTTGCAGGAAGCTAAGTTTCATGTGGTAAGACTGTGTGTAGTTTTAATATTGTAGTGAAGGGCGTTCAGAACAACCTTGCGCGAGAGAATAGTATTAATATACCGCAGTGGAGTGTGGCCAGACTGAGTATTTGTGTGGACGCAGGCCAAGATACCATCAAGAAGGCATTGATGCGACATCCGTTACAGTAGTAATGCTACAGGAAATGCGTTGAGGGGAGCAGTGGTGTAAGTTCACTATAATTCCATATTGCAGAATTGTGGTTTGGCGTATGTTTTTAATTCATGAAGTCTGTGCAAGAGTAAATGCAACCGTGGGATCCAGGTGACGGAACATTTGACATATATCTTGTAAAAAATGCATTCAAATAAAACGCAGTCAGTTCAAAGCAACAGGCTGTGGCATATGACCGCACTCAAAGCCGTGGTGTGGGCCATTCACCAATAGCCGTGACTTATGACTGTAACGTGTCACATCAAAGCATAGCGTGCATAGTAAATTGTGCCACAAGTCGAAATCATTTTGGTCGTAAATTCTTGAAAGACCGGTGGTATTGTTTATGAATAGATTTAATATTTTCATTTTGGTTTGGGTTGAGATGAGTGTAGGCTCAATTTCAAATTGAATGAGTTGTGTTTTGATGAAATTTTAATTATGTTATACAATTACAATGGTCCTTTGTGGACTCAACGAATATGGTAAAAGAAATGGAGTTTTCATATATGATGCAATAGTTTATTACCATAGGTATAAAAAGGAAAGTGATTGGAATTCCATCATTTTGAAGAGTAAGCTTGGGCCTTAGAAAATTTGAAAATTTTTCTACACTAATTTGTAAGTGGAAATTGTGTTTCTACATCATTTTTGGTATCAGAGCCATTGAGTTGTTCTTGAGCATTGTAGAGAATGCCGCCTAGAAGGGGAGCTGGGATAGGTCAAGTGAGACCAATAGCAAACGTAGTTTTGCTAGAAGAAATCCGGCACTTGCGTACAAGGATGGCTACAATGGAAACTACTCAGAGGAGGGCGAGGGATGATGGCGTTGCCAGTGCTGATGAAGAAGAGACCACCGAAGAAGAAGTGGAAGAAGAAAGTGAGGCAACTAAAGTTATGAAGATGCTAGCAAAGGCTAGTAGCAGATCAAAGGTAGAAGTACCTTTATATGACAGAAATCTTAGTGTGGAAGTACTAATGGACTGGATTAGTTCATTAGACAAATATTTCAACTATGAATAAGTCGATGACAAGAAGAAAGTAAAGTTTGCATCCATAAGGTTGAAAGATCATGCAACCCTATGGTGGGATGAATTGCATTTGTCCAGGGAATGAAAAGGGAAACCCAAAATCAAGAAGTGGGATAATATGGTGAGTAAACTGAAAGGTAAGTTCATGCCAAAATATTATCAATTAAATATTTTTAGACAATTGCAAAACTTAAAGCAAAAGGGAATGACTATCAAAGAATATACTAAAGAATTTTATAAGCTAAGTATTAGAGCGGGTCATATTGAAGATGACATAGAAAAGGTAGCTAGATATATAAATGGTTTGAGATATGAAATGCAGGATGAGATCAACTTATTAATCTAAAGATGATTGAAGATGCCTATCAAGAAGCTTTGAGGGCGGAAGAAAATATGTTGTGCAAATAAAATCAGAGAAATAGAGGCAAGATTCCGACAAAAGGAAGGGGAACATTTAAATCCAGATTTCAACATTCCCAGAATTAGGTAGGAATTTTGAGTAATAGATCACCACAAAGAGGAGATTCTGGTCGCGGAAGGTTTGTGTCCAGAGGTAGAGGCCGAGGAAGAGATGTTCAGTGCTTTGCATGTGGTGAATGGGGACATGTGAAATGGGATTGTCGTCACAATAAATCAACAACCCAGTGGAACGTGAACGTTGCTAAAACAAAGGAAGAAATTCCTCAGACTGCAGCTAAAGAGGAACCACATGAAGCCGAAGAATCCTTGTTGTTGAAAAGGATATTACTTAAAGAAGCTAAGGAAGCTAGAGAACCAGCTCAGAGAAAGAATCTGTTCAGAACTATATGTAAGTCAAAGGGTAAGTGTTGTAAATTGGTAATTGATAGAAATAGTACTAATAATCTTGTTTCTACAGAAATGGAGGACAAATTGAAGTTGGAGAAAACAGTACACCCCACTCCTTATAAAGTATCGTGGCTCCAAAAAGGCCATCAAATTATTGTAACTAAACAATGTAAAGTTGAAATCTAGATTGGTACTTATAAGGATGATATTTTATGTGATGTAATGTCGATGGATGTATGTCACATATTGCTAGGAAGGCCCTAGAATTTTGACCGGAAAGCCATACACGATGGCAGAAGAAACACTTATAATATTGAGAAAGATGGGAGCAAGCATACATTGCTTCCATTGAGAGATGAAACTGACAAGGAAGCACTTGTAAACAATGTTATGTTGATGAGTGGAAAAACCCTATTGCAAGAATTCGAGAATGGTGAATATATGCATTTTGCTATTGTTGGGAGACCCAAGGTAATTTTAACTTCTACAAATTTAGAATATTTACTTGCAGAAATTCGCAATCTATTGAATGATTTTGCTGATATTGTTGTGGATGAGTTGCCAAATGAGTTACCGCCCATCACGAGTATTAGTCACCACATTGATCTAATCCATGGAGCTAGTTTTCCAAATAAAGCAGCCTACATGTTAACACTGCAGGAAAATGCCGAAGTTGGAAGACAAGTGCAAGAATTGATGGATAAGGGATTAATCAGAGAAAGCCTCAGTCCATGTGTTTTACCAACAATACTCAGTCCAAAGAAAGGAGGTGAATGGCGCATGTGCACAGATTCTCGGGCCATAAATAAAATCACCATCAGGTATCATTTTCCTTTACCACGAATGGATGATTTAATGGATTGTCTGAGTGGGTTGAATTATTTTTCTAAGATAGATTTGAAGAGTGGATATCATCAGATAATGATTCGAGAAGGGGATGAGTGGAAAACCGCATTTAAGACAAACAATGGTTTATATGAATGGTTAGTAATGCCCTTTGGACTTACAAATGCACCTAGTACTTTCATGAGGTTAATAAATGAAGTTTTGAAAGAATATGCAGGTAAATTTTTAATTGTTTATCTTGATGATATTCTCATTTTTAGTCGAAGTAAAGAAGAGCATCTAAAATACCTTAAATTAGTTCTAAAGACTTTGCAAAAAGAAAAACTGCTGATAAAATTGAAGAAATGCGGCTTTATGAAGGAAGAACTAATTTATTTGGGGTTCGTAGTCTCTAAGGAAGGGTTGAAAATGGATCCAAATAAAATCCAAGCAATTGTAAATTGACCAACTCCTAGAAGCATATTTGAGGTAAGAAGCTTCCATGGTCTTGCAAGTTTCTACCGAAAATTTATTCGAAGTTTTAGTCAGATTTGTGCACCCATTATAGAAACAATCATAGAAAATATTTAGCCATTCAAATGGACAGAAGCAGTAGATCGAAAGTTTAAATTTCTAAAGAAAAAAATTATTGAAAAACCAGTCTTGGCTTTACCAAATTTTGAGAAAGTTTTCCAGGTTGAAACTGATGCTAGTGGAATTGCGATTGGAGTAGTTCTGAGCCAAGATCAGAAACCAATAGCATACTTCAGTGAAAAAATAAATGAAGCAAAGAAGAAATATTCATCTTATGACAAGGAATTTTATGTTGTTGTACAAGCTTTAAAAAAATGGAGACATTATTTGTTGCCAAAAGAGTTTGTGTTATATTCTGATAATCATGCTACATTTTATAAACAATCAACCAAAGTTAAATCAGAAACATGCCAAATGGGTAGAATATTTGCAGAGTTTCACTTTTGTAATCAAACATACGAGCGGTAAATTGAAAAAACTTGCTGATGTTTTGAGCAGGGTGAACTTAATTATGCAGGATTTGCAAGTTGGTGTTGTAGGGTTCGAGGAGATGGTTGAAATGTATAAAGATGATGCAGAATTTAAAGGATTTTATGCGGTTGTAGAAAATCCAACAATCCATAACAGAAGCCAGTGGTTGAATTATCTTATCCAAGGGGGATTACTGTTAAAAAATAATAAGTTATCTATTCCAAAATGTTCTATGAGGGAAAACATAATCAAGGAGAAGCATAGTGGAGGTCTATCCGGACATTTTGGACAGGAAAAAACCTTTTCTCAGGCTGAGTTTGCTTACAACGACACTCCAAATTGAATTACTAGTATGATTCCATTCCAAATTGTTTTTGGAATGCATCAAAGAGGTGTATATGAAGTCATAGATATGGGAAAACCGGAGATAAGAAGCGCAAAGGCTGAAGAATTTGTAGAACAGATGTAGGAACTACAGGAAGACGTCAAAAGAAGATTGTAGGAAAGAAGTAGCAAATGCAAGCAAAGAGCAGATGTGAGGAGGCGAGAAAAATAATTCCAAGTGGGTGATTTGGTTATGGTATATTTAAGAAAAGAAAGATTTCCTGTTAAAAGTTATAACAAATTAAAACTGAAGAAGATAGGGCCATGTAAAATTGTAACAAAATTTTCTTCAAATGCATATAAGTTAAATTGCCAACAAGAATTGGAATTTCACCAATATTTAATGTCGCAGATTTGTTTCTATACTGAGAACCAGATGAAAAACCACAAGGGGACTCCATAGTAGAATAAATCCCGACAGTAAATTGGGAAGAGCAGATGCCCAAAACAGGAAAGAGGGAAGTCGAAGCCATTTTAGAGAAGAGAGTGTCAAAGAAAACCAGGAGCCAAACCTATTATCAGTATTTAGTCAAATGGAAAGGAAAGCCAGTGGAAGACGCCAGTTGGATGACTACAGTAGAGCTACAGAAGTTGGGAGTCGATTTCGAAGCATTACAAGATCATTTTTCTTACCTAGGAGTTTGATGCGAGAGCATCGGGAACTTAGCCAACAATGTGATGTTTTGGTCACATGTTGTGGCTAATCCAAAGAAAACATTAGTAGTAGTATATTTAATTATTTATTATTATTGTTATTTATTTATGAGTATTTTTATTTTGTTTTAATATTTAAAAAAACTAGGAATTAAATTAGTAGTTGGTTTCTTTTCCTGCGTGGATATAGAGCCAACATAGGGATAAGCACTTAAAAATAGGGAGGTATTGATTTGTTGAGAAAATTCGAGAAGAAACCTATTCTAAGAGGAGTAGTTTCATATCTCAAGTATAAATAATGGGATGGTAGGAGGAAAAACCAAGATGGCCAGTATGTAGATTGCAGATGCAAAGGAAATTAGTGAAATGTTCAGTCTATGCGTTAGTGATATAAATTATGTTTGGCATTATATGTTTTTCTTAACTGTTGAGTCTGCAGATATATGTATGCCGCCTATGAATGTATGAGTTGTAGGAAGCCGAGTTTCATGTGGTAAGACTATGTGTAGTTTTAATATTGTAGTGAAGAGCGTTCAGAACAACCTTGCACAAGATAATAGTCTTAATATACCATAGTGGAGTGTGGCCAGACTGAGTATTTGTGTGGATGTAGGCCAAGATACCATTAAAAAGGAATTTATGCGACATCCATTACAGTAGTAATGCTACAGGAAATGTGTTTAGGGGAGCAATGGTTTAAGTTCACTATAATTCCATATTGCAACATTGTGGTTTGGCATATGGTTTTAATTCATGAAGTCTGTGCAAGAGTAAACGCAACCGTGGGATCCAGGTGACAGAACGTTTGAAATATATCTTGTAAACAATGCATTCAAATAAAATGCAGTCAGTTCACAACAACAGGCCGTGGCATATGACTGCACATAGAGTCGTGGTGTGGACCATTCACCAACAGCCGTGACTTATGACTATAACGTGTCACAACAAAGCATAGCATGCACAGTAAATTGTGCCACAAGTCGAAATCATTTTGGTCTTAAATTCTTGAAAGACCAGTGGTATTGTTTATGAATAGATTTAATATTTTTGTTTTGGTTTGGATTGAGATGAGCGTAGGCTCAATATCAAATTGAATGAGTTGTGTTTTGGTGAAATTTTAATTATGTTATACAATTACAATGGTCCTTTGTGGACTCAACGAATATGGTAAAAAAAATGGAGTTTGCATATATGATGCAATAGTTTATTACCATAGGTATAAAAAAGAAAGTAATTGGAATTCAATCATTTTGAAGAGTAATCTTGGGCCTTAAAAAAGTTGAAAACTTTTCTACACTAATTTGTAAGTAGAAATTGTGTTTCTACATCACGCCCCCTGTTATCCGAGACTCAAAACCATTTCATTTTCAAAACAAGGGCCCAACACAAGTATTCTCTTCATTTCCATGTACCCTTCGGAAACCAAAAACAAGAACTTGTGGAACCTATGCCTTATTTTTCAAATTTCTTTGGCGCTTTCTCTTTGAATTTTTCTCTCTCTTGCACTGGAATCTTGTTTCCAACACTGCTCAACATTGCTGTTGACTGCTGCAAATATTTCACATCTTGTTTACCTCCTTTCAAAGGCAACCTGTTAGAGTCTTGAAACATCTCATTACAAGCATAAAAAAATTCAATGAAATCAACTTGTTCATTCGATGCATCTTTTTGAAAGGTCTCATTCAAAACATATCTATGTTTTATCATTAACAAAGTCAAATTTTGACTTGCATTCACTATTCTCTTCATTTCTCCTGCATGTATAAGAGACAAACTTGTCTTCTTCTTATGCGCTTTAACTATGTACTCAATTCCATCTTTAAACACGTGATACTTATTATCATGGCGATGAAATACTGCTTTCCTATCATAAAGGTAAGGACTTCCCAAAACAATACCTGAAATATCAAGCAGAACTACATCAAGTTCAACTTCATCAAGAAAGTTTGAATTGATGGCAAGCCTTGGTATGCACTTCCTTGTTACCTGCAAGTTTTAATTTTTTCATATCCACCCTATAGGATAAGGTCTTGGATGTATAACAGTTTCAAGGTTTAAGTTATTAACTATGTATTAGGAAATGAAATCAGCTTGAGAACCACCATTAAACAGTGTGTCTATCTTGGTATGTTTGGAAACGACTCTAATATGAAAGAGTTCAATTCCTGTATCTTAATCTTGAGTTACATTGGAACAATTTGAAGAGCTAGTTCTTGCTATGTTCCTACCTTTCAAACCCATTGTTGTAATCTTGGTTTCATCTCCTAAATCTGAACCTAAGTCATGTTCAATGATTGAAATAGTTTTTCCCTTTTCTTTGGCTTGAACTCTGGATGAAGTTGCAACCAATGGTCTTCATCATGGCCATTATTCGAACAATGTTTAAATGTGAGTTTCTCTTTCTCTTTTTTGATACAGCTATTTCTCTTTCCTCTTCCATTAAACTTTCCCTTTCCTTTACCCTCATACTCAAGGAAACTATCACCTTTCTCATCTACACTCTGTTTCCCTCTTGCTTCTAAATGTGTGGCTTGAACGAAAACCTCATCTAAGTTTGTGGGATTTAACATGAGAATAGTGTGCCTAAGGTAACTGTGCAAACCCCAAATATACTTTAAAAAATTTCCTTGAGAATACAAATTAATACCCAAAATAAGAGCTCTTCTCCTAAATTCATGAGTATAATCTTGCATACTTTTCCCTTTCAATTTTCTAAAATTATTCCAATCCATTTTGGATTTTTTCATGTAAACTAGAGGATAAATTTCCTTTTAATGGTAGCAACAAAACTTGACCAAGACATTGAGATATTACCATGGTTTTTAATCTCTTCGAGTCCCCTACCATACAAGTGTTGATCCCTCCATCCTCAAGGAAGCCATTTGAATCTTTATTTCATCTTCTTGAAGGTTATGAATTCTGAAATAAACCTCCCATTGACGAATCCAATTTTCCAACTTCTCTGCATTTACCTCGCCATTATACATTGGAAGCTCAAATTTGAAATCAAGTTTGAGTAAGGGAGTTTTCCCTTTTGTGGTTTTTGAGTGAGTATGGGTGGTTTTGGATGTGGAAGTGGAAGATGATGTTGATGGTGATGATGAGGATGATGACGAATATGGTGGAGATGGAGGAGGATTTCCTCCACTACCCTTTGAATCCTTCTCTTCATCCTTCTTGTCTTTTGAGGTCCCCTCTCCATGTGGAGACTTAGAATTCCCTTCCACCATCGTGGTGCTCCTCTCTTCAAAGAGGATCCTAACCATCTTAGTCAGGTCATATTAAGCCTTCTTGTATGCTTCCTCTTCTGAAATACCTTTATCCTCTCCAAAACATGACATGATGGTTATGGATTCAAGCTCAGATTCTGATACAACTTGTACCACTTCAATCTCATCTAGAGATAAAAATTGAGGTGCTTCAAGTGTAGCTATGAGTGAAACTTTGGGTGGAGATGGTGGCCTTGTGGCTCTCCTTCTTCTAGTCCTAACCTCAGGACTAGAAACCAACAATTTCCCTTCTCCAGTTTGCAACTTCAACCTTGTAAGCATCAAAAATTTGCAACCATTAAAACCCTACTTGCACAAAAATCAAGAAAATCAAGCAAATAAACTTTTCTAACTTGGCTCTGATACCACCTTGATCTGAATCTAAATGTTATTTTTGTTGTGCTAATTTCATCTTCAGAATTATAAATAATTTTTTGATATTTTTCTTCATGTGCATTGTTAGGTAAACATGACTCGGGGTAGAGTCAATGTTGACTAGGGTAAATAGTCGTGGTTATGGGGCACATGGTATTGTGCACCCATGGTTTTTGACCCATGATATTGCATGTAATGGAGCCTAAAAAAGGCTGAGAATAATTCATTGTAATGTAGGCCTGGAGGTGAGCAGTGAAGGCTCACTTGACCAGATTGGCCAGGGTTTTGGCCAATGTTTAATGAAATTTCATTGGTTGGGTTTTTCCCCGGACTTGGGGTTTTCCCGGTTAAACATTGTGTTTATGTTTATGTGATTTGTTGCTGGCTATTTCATGGTTATGGTTATTATTCCTCTCAGTAAAATTATTTATTATTTCTGCGGTAATTTGCTAACAATTGGTATTGGAGCCAAAGGTATATTTGGCTAATAAACTCGCAGGAAAGAAGGGTTCCTGGTTCGAGTGGGAGCAATGGTGGAAGATGCTAAGTTTAGGGTCGAGAAGTTTAACGGCCAAAACTTCCCGCTGTGGAAGATGCAGATGGAAGATTATCTGTATCAGAAAGATCTGTACCTACCATTGAGCGGAAAAGCAAAGAAGCCGGTGGCCATGACAGACGCGGAATGGAACATTCTCGATAGAAAGGCACTCAGAACAATACGGTTATGCCTTGCGGCGTCAGTCGCCTTCAATAATTTGAAGGAAACAACAACAGAGGGTTTGATGCAGACGTTGGCGAAACTATATGAAAAACCCTCAGCCTCAAACAAGGTATTTCTTATGAAACGACTATTTAATATGAAGATGTCGGAAGGTGGATCTGTTGCAGACCATTTAAATGAATTTAATACAGTTACCAGTCAGTTAAGTTCCGTAGGGGTAAACTTTGATGATGAAGTTAGAGCTCTGTTATTCTTGTGCTCATTGCCAGAGATTTGGAATGGTTTAGTAATGGCCATTAGTAACTCTGTCTTTGGATCTAGTACTTTAAAGTTTGATGATGTTGTCGGTGCTATCCTTAGCGAGGAAATGCGATGGAAAAGCACTGGTGAGACATCGGGTAATGCTTTGAGTGCAGAGTCTAGGGGAAGGAGAATGGAAAGAGGAAAGAGGAAAGAGCTCAGGATATCACAATAAATTAAGAAAAGGCAGATCCAAGTCCAGATCAGGGATAGTGTGCTGGAAATGCGGAAAGAAAGGACACCTAAAGAAAGACTGTAGCTCTCGGAAGGGAAAAGGAGATGCGCAACAAGAAAACAATCATGAAGCAAATGTGACAGGTGATGTGTTACAAGGTGCTTTGATTCTTTCATTTGAAAATGTTACTGATTCCTGGGTAGTAGATTCAGGGGCCTCATTCCATGCCACACCCGATAAGAAATATTTTCATGACTATGTTCAAGGAGATTTTGGAAAAGTCAATTTGGGTGATGATAAACCCTGTAAAATTGTTGGAATGGGTAAGGTTCTTGTAAAACAACAGAATGGAAACCAATGGCTATTAAAGGAGGTAAGGAATGTTCCAGATCTAAAGAAAAATCTGATTTCAAAAGTAATAGCTTAGGCTATGGGAAGGCTAAAGGGACAACTTTCACAGATAGCACTTAAGGTCACTAAAGGAGCCCTGTAATAGAAAAGGAGAAAAGGTTGGTACATTGTATTTATGCAATGGTATTTCTAACTATGTTAATGCTTTAATCCTCCAAAGGAGTAGGATGGTGATTATGGCATCATTGGCCTTTAACATATGAGTGAGAAGGGGATGAAGATTCTTCACTCAAGAAATTTGTTACCGGGTTTGAAGAATGTTGATTTGGATTTCTGTGAGAATTGCATTTATGGAAAACAAAAGAGAGCCAGATTTCTCAGAGTTGGGAAAGAAAAGAAGAGTGAAAAATTAGAGCTTGTGCATACAGATGTATGGGGACCTACTCAAGTATCATCTCTTGGTGGCTCTCATTATTATGTTACTTTTATTGATGATGCAACTAGAAAAACTTGGATTTATTTTATTCAGAATAAATCTAATGTATATGATATTTTCAAAAAATGGAAATATTTGGTTGAGATTGAGACAGGAAAGAAGTTGAAGTGTCTCATATTAGACAATGGAGGTGAATATTGCAGCAAAGAGTTTGATAGGTACTGTTCAGAGCATGGAATTCGCAGAGAAAAGACAGTTCCAAGAACATCACAAGAAAATGGTGTGTCAGAAAGGATGAATAGAACAATCATGGAGCGTGCAAGGTGCATGAGATTGCATGCAAGATTGCCTTTACAATTTTGGGCAGAGCTATAGATACTGTTGTTTATCTAATAAACATAGGGCCTTCAAGTTCTTTGGATGGTGGTATTCCAGAGGAAGCATGGACAAGTAAAAAGGTAAACTACTCTTTTTTAAAGCCATTTGGTCATGAGACCTGTCCATATTAATAAAGAAAATAAAACAAAGCTTGAGGTCATGAAAATTAAATATTACAAAGCAATGCAACACATAAAATATGCGGAAAATACAAGCACACAAAACACATAAAACCAGAGAGACACAGATATACGTGGTTCACCCAGTTTGGGCTACGTCCACCCCGAACAGCCAGTCCTTCCTTTATATTATCCAAAAAAATGAAGAGACAAAACCTACAGCAGATCCGCTGTAATATCCTCTGTTCTCTCTCACAGTCTCCCTCTCTGTTTCTCGCTCCGAGAATACACACAACATACGCATACAATACAATACCTCCTCATATAAGCGAGGCTTAGGAAAACCTAATCTAAACATAACTTCTACCGTCGATCATTTTTGCCTAATGAACGCCCCAAGACCCCCACGGCAACGACATCGGGCGGTGCTGCCACCCCTTTTAAGGGTACAATGGTCCAATGCCGTGATACAAAGTAAATAAAGATAATCGTGCTCCACACCCAACAGAGAAAATCAAAGAAATGTAATTTTATTGGATATGGTGCTAATGATTTGGTTATCGCTTATATGATTATGAAAATCACAAAATCATTTGGAGCAAAGATGTAATATTCAATGAAAAGGTATTGTATAAGAATCAGTTGCAGGAAAATAAACAGGAAAAATAAAGCAAGGAATACATGGTTCTTGATGAGATAACTGAAAAAGTAAAGGTGCCTGAAAATAATAATAATCAACATTCACAGCGGCAGCAACCACCACAACAGCAACAAGCACCTCAGACACCTAAAAGTGGTGTTAGAAGATCTACCAAGATAAGTAGACCCCCTGAACGATACTCTCCTTCATTATATTATTTATTTTTGACCGATTCTGGTGAACCTGAAAGTTATGAAGAAGCAATGCAAAGGAAAGGTGAAGAAGTGGGAGCTAGCCATGGAAGAAGAGATGGACTCCTTAATGCATAACTAGACTTGGGACTTAGTCAGGTTTCCTGCAGGTAAAACTACATTGCAGAATAAATGGGTTTATAGGCTGAAGAAAGAAGATGGAGGAAAACAGAGGTACAAAACTAGACTTGTGGTGAAGGGGTTTGCACAAAAGAAAGGTATTAATTTTGATGAAATATTTTCTCCTGTTGTTAAGATGAATTAAATCAGAACTATTTTAAGTCTTGTAGCAGCGAAAGATTTACATCTTGAACAATTAGATGTAAAGACATCATTTCTCATATAGATTTGGAGGAAGAGATCTATATGTAGCAACCAGAAGGATATGAGGTAAAAGGGAAAGACAAATTAGTGTGCAATTTAAAGAAGAGCTTGTATGGCTTAAAACAGGCTCCAAGGCAGTGGTATCTAAAATTTGACAAGTTTATGTCTAAACAAGGTTACACTAGATGTCACTCTGATCATTATGTTTATCTGAAAAGGCAAAATGATGGCAGTTGTATTATACTGTTATTGTATGTAGATGACATGCTTGTTGTAGGGTCTAACATGCAGGAAATAAATGTGCTCAAAAGAAAATTGGCAAATTCATTTGCAATGAAGGATTTGGGAGCTGCAAAACAAATCATTGGTATGAGAATAACTAGAGACAAGAAAAATCGCAAATTAACACTGTCTCAAAATGAGTACATAGAAAAGGTGTTGAAAAGATTTAATATGCACAATGCAAAAACCTGTTAGTACACCTTTTTCTAGCCATTTCAAACTTAGTAAGGAGATGTGCCCAAAGACCCAAGAAGACATGGATTATATGTCTAAAGTTCCATATGGATCAGCAGTTGGAAGCTTAATGTATGCAATGGTCTGCACAAGGCCTGATATTTCACATGTAGTGGGAGTTGTAAGAAGGTGCATGAATAATCTAGGAAAAGAACATCGATGGCAAGAAATGGATTCTAAGATATTTGAGAGGTACCACAAATCAAGCATTATGTTTGGTGGTTTCAAACATTTCTTGGCTGTGGATATGTTGATGCAGATATGGCAAGTGACAAAGATAATAAGGAGGAGCACTACAGGATATGTATTTACTGGAGGTGGAGCAACTGTCAGTTGGTTTTCAAAAATCCAAAGTGTTGTTGCACTTTCAACAACAGAAGCAGAGTATGTTGCTGCTACAGAGATTAGTAAAGAAATGATTTGGTTACAAAGGCTTATGGATGAATTGGGTAAGAATCATGATATGGGCACGTTATACAATGATAGCCAAAGTGCCATTCATCTTGCAAAGAACTCAGCATTTCATTCCAGGAATAAACACATACATTTCAAGTACCATTTCATATGGTCAGTATTGGAAGATGGAGAGTTGAAGCTGGAAAAGATACACACTAGCAAGAATCCTGCAAATATGCTAACAAAAGTTGTAACCAGGGAGAAACTGAAAATGTGCTCAATTTCTATTGGTCTTCAAGGATGATGATGAAGATGAGGAACAACCAGGTCTAAAGAGGAGTCATTGTCCAGCAAATGAAGTAGCGGTGGAGTTTTTCTTTCGATACCTCTTTCCCTTTGCTTGCCCTTGCCGATGAACCACCTGCCTCATGATTAGTTCCATGGCCACGAGCTCCTACCGATCTTTGACATTGCGTTGGCGACCTCGAAGGACAGGATGCCGATTCTGGGTTTTTCCGTTTTGTGGTCCTTTTTTATTACAGAGCAATGCAACACATAAAATATGCGGAAAATACAAGCACACAAAACATATAAAACCAGAGAGACACAGATATACGTGGTTCACCCAGTTTGGGCTACGTCCACCCCGAACAGCCAGTCCTTCCTTTCTATTATCCAGCAAAATGAAGAGACAAAACCTACAACAAATCCATTGTAATATCCTTTGCTCTCTCTCACAGTCTCCCTATCTGTTTCCCACTCAGAGAATACACATTCAATACGCAGCCGCAATACAATACCCTCATAAAAGTGAGGGGTTTCCTTTTAGGGAAAAAAACCATAAACTAAACATAACTTCTACCGCCAGATCATCCGCCTAATGAACGGCCCAAATTGACTAGAAATTACTATACTTTTACAAGGCAATTTTACATCTATTTTTGGAGCTGGGGCGCCGCCCCGAAATCCCCGCCAGTGGACCGCCGCCCCCGACCCCGCAGGGGGGACAAGTTCCCCCCGCACGCCCCCGCGTGAAAGGGTGTACAATTTTCCTGGGGTATACATCCAGCTAAAACAAGGATCTCTAAATCAGGAAGAAAATCAGGCTCCACACCCAACATGCATAGGTTTCTTGAGATGTTTGTAAGTGTTAAACATGTAAAAGTATTTAGTTTTATGTTAAATTCATGAGCATAATAGCAGTAAAACATAATTATGAATAACAGAAATAAAATATACAAAAAACCATCAAAATGATCCATTATCACAATTTTTTTACGAAGGAGTTCACCCCTCTTGGGCTACATCTCTTTGGTCTAGCTTCCATGGCTTGGGGTTCTGTATTAGCTCAAAATGGAAAAAATTGCTATTTAAAATCCTCTATTTCTCCTGAAACCTACTTCAATGTGTTCAGAATGTCCAAATCATCCAAGATAGACTCTTTTTGAGCCCAATTTGGTCGCATTTTTCAAAATTTATGGCCTCAACAGTTTGGCCTATGAAATCTCCACTAAATCTGGACAAAACTCCAGTTAGGGCCGCTAATTTTGGAGATTCACTGAAATTGGCAGACTCTGCCAAAATCTCCCCCAAATTAAACTCGGGTTTAATTAAAGTTAAGTATGGTTTAACTAATGGATAAGTGCAGATTAAATGTGATAATGGCGCAATTTATGAAATTCACATTAAGAAAAGGATTAGTGCATAAAAATTTGTTCAGGGTTAATTTAAACACACATTAAACTTTAATCTCCGCCATTAGTCCTGGCCTTCGCTCTTGGCATTTGCGTGTGGTTATACGGTGAGGGGGCTGGCCCACTTCTTACCCCACTGGTTCAAACCATATTATTTAAATATAAGTCGGTGGCATGTACTGTTAAGATCTGAGTTGTGGTATAATGGTTTGAGGGCGCGTTGTTTGGGGGAGGTCACGAGGTCGACCCCGACCTTTTCCCTTCCACCAATACATAATATTTTGCGCCATAAAATAATAATCCAACCTTTTATATATGTTAAAAATTTGACATTTGACATTGAAATTCAGAAATTGATATTCGACCTTTGAAATATGAAAATCCGACTTTGACCATAGTTTGAAATTTGGACCTTGGAAGGGGGCATGTGGTGGCCTCTGGGTTAGCCACGTGTCCTCATGTCATTGGTTCCTCCCACATCCAATGAAAACAAAACAAGTCACCCACTTCAAAAACTAAGCACAAATTGACACTTGGCATAGTTTCATTGGACGATTTGAAGGAATATTTTGAGAATATACTTTTTTTGCTGACTAGGTTTCCATTTCACCAATCTGTCACTTCTGCAAATATTTTAGATGTTTAGGAAAATGAAAAACATGCTCTATCTTCCTCATTCGGAGTCAGTTGTCGATGAAACGAATTGTGCCAGATTCCTGGCGACGAGCTCTTCACTTTAGTTCTATTTCCAATCAATTAAGAACACTTCCATTTTTGAGCTTTACACTAAGCACCCAATCAATCTTCTTCCCTAGTGTAAGCAGTTCCCCTTTGTATCGTATTTTCCAATCATGCACAACGGTGATGGCAACTTGCATATTCTTGAGGATCTTGACAAACTCTTTGCTCTGTTGTTGCAAGTCATGTAAGAGGAAAATTTATTTATGTACGGTCACCAACTCCTCAGAGAGGTCTCGCATAGTGCCTCCAAGTGTGGATACTTCAGCAAGTATCGTTGCTCTCATCTCCTCCAGCTAGAACTGTGCAGATGGTGCATTCTGCATTATTGTGCAGAGCTGTTCATTCTCTTTTCAGATTGCTTGTAGATTTTTTTCCAATTTCTTATTCTTGGCCAAAAAATGCAGTGTTATATTTCGTTGCACCTACGAAGGCCAAGTTGGCATTGACAATCGAGTTTAGATTCTTGTAGGTTTCTGCCACTATCACCCTTTCTCTCATAAATATAGGTGATGAGTGATCATCCGAAAGTGCTTTCTTTGTGCTTGTACAATATTCTTCTGGAATTCATTGAATGAAAAAGTGTATACATCCATCACCGGATCATCATCAAGGGGAACTATCTCCCCTTACTTGCTCAAGTCTAGCTCTACGACTAGAGATGGTGGAGTCTGAATAGTGGCATGTGGTGCAATGGGAATTAGGTCCACATCTTCATCTTGCAGCTATGGTCCCAACTCCAGGTCCAAAACCTCAATCAACTGCTCAATTTTTTGAGCAATCTCTCGTTCTGGCATCTTTTCGCTCATTCCTTTTGTTGTTGGTTGATCATGTACCTTCTCTTCAACCTATATGGGTGTTGTCTCTTCCACTATGACACCTTTCCTTCCTTCTTCCTACTTCTACTTCTCCTCTCAATTCTCTTATACTCAGATCTTTTTTTTCCCTTAACCCTTGTTCTGTTTTATGTGCTCTTAGCTCTGCTTCCTATAAGCTTTGCTTCGCTTTCTTTCTCTTATCTGCTCTTTGCTTCCTCTGCCTCCTCTTAGCTTCTATCTCCAAAGTTTATTGTTCAATAATAGGATCTTCTTGCATCTTCTAGCTTCTACTCCTCTGCATTTTCAACAACCTTCCTCTTTTCGTTGTCCTGTATCTGGTTGTTGTCTTTTGTTGATGGCTCTTATATAACTGTTGTCGTTTGCGGAATGACTTTGAGAATTCCCAGCTATATTGATCGAATCACTGGGTCTCAAGGAGTTATATAAATTCTTCCATGGCTCCTCCTCTGGCCACTATTATGCCCCGCTGACCCAATTTTAGTATATTCTCACATAGTGTTCCTTGAAAATTCCCTCTAGGATCATATGGATTGAAGTATTTAGTACCGAAATCAATTTCACTATGGCTTTTGATTTAGTATCTGCATCTTTTAGATTCTTAATATCTTATAATCTGATATACAAAGGAAGAGTGGGCCATGGTGCCTTCTTCATCCTATGTAGTGTTGCTGATAACCTTGTGGAAATATGGTAAGATATTTCTTGCATGAAAAGTTGTTCGGTGGCATGTCATGGAAAAATATGTGGCAGTTTCTACCTGCCAAACACTCTGATCAATGTGTCATCTGGTAAGGCAAACCAATATGCAATATCTGATATCACCTCCATTGCTCTTTGTGACATGTAAGGTAGGTGCTCCTGAAATATAATCCTGGAAAGTGAGATGATGAAGTAATCAGTAAGTTGCTCTATAACTCCTCGATGGCTGCAATATGAAAGCATCTTGAAATATATGCACACGGTAGTTTCTCTCGGTGCCCACATCAAGTTCATGCTAGTGCACAAATCGCATCCAGTAAGTATGCAGACATATAGAACCTTACTTTCTCTCCCTTGGGAATATCTCGGGCTCGTGCTACATGGGCTCTTAGTTGATGAGCGAAAAGGTCTAACCAATTTAATGACTTTCCCTCATTCACCACTTGGTTCAATAATATATCCCACCCCTCAGGAAAGGTCTTTGTACTCGGTTGGTTTTATATTCTGAGAGCTAAGAAGACCAAAATCTGGTAGGCATTCCTAAGTGACCTTGTCTTGTACATGTGGGTGGGTTTATGTCTAAATTTTGATGGCTCCTTCACCCAAATCTTGATGATATAATTTGTGTTCGCATAGTTGTGGGTGGCATAAAACAATGATTCTGTGATCTTTATTAGCTCAGGAAAATGTTACATCCACTGAAAATATGTTTCCATAAATGTAGCAAGCTTATGGTTGTTGGTGTTTCTCAATGTCATAGTTTTCTCATCAATGGGTGAGACAACCTGATGCAGGAGCATTAGCTCGGAAAAGTACCTTGTATTTTTATTAAATCTAGGGGTCTCATGTTTTTGAGAATTTATTAATTTCATGTAAATATTAATATTATTTTTGAGTGATTAATTATGTTTTTAATTAATTATATGTGAGAATTTGTAAATGCTTCCAAACAACTGGAAATCATGAGAGAAATTAGCCTTGGGATATTTTCGAATTGATTATGAGCCTAAGTTAGAATTAGTTTCAAGGTTTTAGGGATAAAAGTCTATCTTTTAGGGGTGTTGAGATATTTGGGGATTTTGTTGAGTGATTAAAGGGATGTGAACCAAAATTGGTTCAATTCAATTTGTACAAATTAATATGCCTCAAAGGAAAATGGGGCAGGTGAGATTAGAGTGCAGAATAGAGAAAGAGGTTGTAAGCCTTCGGGCTTTTGTGGAAAAGGGCCATTGATTGGAAATCTGGCCATGAAACAAGAATGGTTTCTGTAATTGATTTCATTTGGTTTTACTGATGAAGAATTTGTTTTAGAATTCCTGTGTGAATTGTATATATATTCTTGGTTAAACTATGTTTAAAGAATGCTTGAATTTCTGTGAAATAAGTATAGGAGGAGGAATTCAATTTCAGTTAAGATCGATTTATGTATTGAATGAATCGAATTTCGTAAGGTTTGGGGAGTCGATCTGGATAGTCGATGTTTGAAATTATTAAAAAATCATAATGCAACTAGTGGAATGTATATGCATAGTTTTAAATTTGTTCACATTAATGTTAATGGAACGCTGGCGAATGCATAGTTAATGGAATGCTGTTCACATAAATGGTACACGAGAATTGATCGCCACATGAATTGAGTTTTGAATTAAAAGTTAGAAAACGCGCAGGCTGATTGTTTGTGAATTGGAATGGAGGTGCAGGTTGCTGAAGCGATCCATTAAAAACCGCATTATTAAATTAAAGGCAGAACTGGAAGTTCAACAATGGCAGAATGACAGTTGAACAGTGCTGAAACAAAATTGATGTTGTTTAATATCGACTTTGTGGTTTGAATGTGCGCAGAAGCATATGGAGTAGGAGCGAATTTGACAGATGGTAATCGATTGAAGGTTAAAATGTTGTGCATTAGCATATTAGCCATAAAAATCGAAATATCCAGCGCGAGCTGGATCGGATGGAAATTTTTTTATTTGAATCGATGTCTATGAAATCGATTGACAGCGTGAAAGACTCTGGTAAAGGCGTTTGGATGCAGTTGGATAGTTAATGTTTAAGTGAATCTATCAAAGGCTGAATTCAAGTCCTGAGAAATCGTGTGAGTTGATTGTCATTTTGCTGAAGAAATCGATGCTAAGTGGAGATGAATCGAAGATGCATAAAGGAGTTAATTCTAGTCAATCTGGAATCAAACAAAAGTTTGCAGACGTGAGATAAGGCGCATAGCAGGAGTGTTAAATTGTAGCGTTGGGAAATTTGTGTGAATAAAAATCGAACCTGGTCATTCGAAACTGTGTATGGATCGATATCAGTCAAAGAATTGAGGAAGGGAACCATAAGAATAAGATAAATTCAAACACAGGGGAAGTGTTGAGTTGCAGCGTGAACATGAGCCTGTTTGCAGCTGATTGAAATCCAACTTCAAGCAATCAGAGGTCGTATTGTTTGATAAGCGAACCCGAATGAAGGACGCAGAGAATTGATGGCGGAATCATGAAATTGCATGGATGATAACAAGCTTGGTATGCTGAATGGAGAAAGGCGCATATGTATATTGGAACCTTGTGTTCAAAAAATGAATGTAAGCGCTGGGGAGTTTGAGTCGAATGCAAAATGCTGTAATGGTTACCACATATATGAAAGTGAAGTTTGGATATGCATTGGGCAATGCAGTGTTAACATTGGTGAAGTTGATGCTATGGCTTAAGGCGCCAGCCGGTGAATGGGTAAGATGCGTTGAATAGCCAAAGAGCTATAGTTGCTGGTTAATAAAGTGCCAATATATATTTTGATGTGTAAGATGCATAGCGATAGAGCATAGATATTTGTTGTTAACATTTAGATGGTGAGAGTGTATTTGGGAATGGTGAGCCCATTTAAAATTGAATTAAAAGATGAGGGTTTAAATAAAACCATTGGGTTTTAAAAATTTTTTCCTAGGGCTTTTGGGAAAGGTTTTCATTCGAGAATTCACTGGGTTGTGCATGATTCCATAACCATGTATTAAAATTGAAGTGTGAAATTTTTAAGCTTCCACAAATGATAGTGTATGTAATTTCCCGGACTTGAAGTTTTATTTGGGGCAGTTTTTGAGATGCATTCTTATATACATGTGATTGGGAAGATTCTGGGTTTGCAGGGTAGACCTGCATCACAACCCAGTTGATCACATCCACACATGGGAAGGATAGATACTTGCATGTAACCTTGTATATCGCTGACTCTTGGATGCTGAGATACACCTTTCAGTCCCCTAAATTTGTCCCAAAGTCCATTGCAAAATCCTCTTTAATCTATTGCCATGTTAGTTTCGATTCATTTTCTACAAATAGTTGAGTGTTCGCATATATTGGAAATTTAACCTAAGCTTGCTAAACTTCTTTCCTAGTAATTCTTTCAGTGGTTTCTTTTGAGGTAGCTCTCTTGGGTACCATTGTAATAGTGACTTCTAGAGAGGTTTTGAACAACTGTTGTATCTGTGGGACATAAAAGAAGTCATAGCAATAAAACATCAGTTTTACAAAAAAAATAAAAATTTAAGGCATGTTCAAGCAACAAACTGAACATCTGATGGGAAGGATTGTGCAGTTTTCACTAGCAAGAGGGACTGACTATCTGAGGGAATTGTGCACTGAAATATCCCATAAGTTAGAGTAAAAAATTGAGGCCTAAGACTGCGCAATGTATAGTTCAACCTGGGAAGTGAGTTTGGAGAGACTGCGCATTTCCCAATCTCATTTTCTAGGGATGCAGACTGAGCCCTGGAAATACATAGATCTAGAGGCTAAGCTCTCAACTTGGGCAATCATATTGTGCAGTACCCAACTGGGAAAAGTGAAAATCGGCCAAGTGAATGGCAGATCTTCCCAATGGAAGTGTAAAAAACAAGAAGATCTTAGAGATAGTGTTTTCTTGAGTGCAGATCTGGCTAAGTTTGAATGAAACAAGACAAATCGAGTGAAGAAACTAAGTAAATGGGAATAAAACCATATCAAATTCATTTCATGACTACACAATTTTTAAGCTCAAGCTTGAGTTCCAGTCATGAGTATGCAATTCTAGTCATCAAGGATGCTTGCCCTCATGGATTACACAGTTCCTAGAGGCAAGCCCATAATTGTTGTGCAAGACAAGGTCAGGAGATTAGCTTGTGACATAGAAATATTAACTAAGTGAAAATAAAGTGACCACAGTCATATATAAGGGATGAACATCAATCAAAGAATGAATACCTGATAGTAGTGCAAGGTAATCTCCTGTGAAAAGAAGGTTAGGCTCCAAAATATAAGCAAAGGTAAAATTTTGGACGGTGGTTGTGGTCGCTACAACACTGGTGACACACGGGTAGAACTGCAGCTCTTTGAATGAATCTTGTCTTATACAAAACGAGTCTCACCCTTATAGAAATAATGTTTAATTCATTGATCACCAAAAATTCCTCATTTAGTCTAAGTTAGAGACATGGTCCCATCCATCCTTCTCATCGGTAGCACACTAACCAAGCCAAGTCAAACTAAGTTGTTTCAATTGGGGATGAGGAGTAGATATGTGCACAAGTAAAATAAATTTTCAAAGTATTATTTTTCATATTTTGTAGTATCCCAAAAGGGAAAATGTAGTAATAATTAAACACAATATAAGAACTACAACTGAGTAAACAATAAATCTAAAGAAAACATCAGAATTTACAGAGAATCTAAGCTATTTTATTATATTGGAGAAGATTCAGTTACACAATGTACAAAGTATGAGGATATCTAGCCAAGGAGATGGCCTAGAATCACCCAGAAAACATGCCACAATAGGCACTGCGTAACTGGAGAGCCACTGAAGCAAATACTGCATTGTCCCTTTAGAAAAATATGAATATATAACTACAGGCTAAAAAATAAAATGAAAATATACTTTAATCTGGAGCTCAGATGATGCCTAGATTCAAGATCTGGCCAATGTGATGGATTCCCAAGATAACCCAGAAAGGATTTTCTAGATCTACAACTTTGGAAAATCACCCTCCTAGGATTTGATCCTTGATCTACTGGGAATGATAGATCTAAAGCTAGATCTGACAAATATATGGCTGAAATATTTCACAAGATCAAATCTAAGCTTGAAGGGTTGATCCCTCCTTCATATCTATAAGCTAGAAGCTCTAGATCTAGCTTCTCAATCCTCCAATGATGATTACAACTGTTGCAACACAACTACCAATAGAAACTGCGCTGTGAGGGAAAGAGAGGCCTTCTGCCTGCTGAAATATGCTGCAATAAACTCCAGGATGATGGAAATGCTGATGGAAAGTTGAGGGAACGATACCTCACAGGATTACTAACTGAAATGCTAGCAACTTCCTTCCTCCTTTTGAATCTGCAAAATGGACAACGTAATTCCTGAAGGGATTACTACTGTTAGGAGGTCAATAAATTTTAGCCTGATGCCAGATCTGATATGAAGCTGAGCTGGGAATGATGATATATAAGCCCAAGGTGATAGGAATAAAACCTCACCATTTCTCCAGCTGAAGTACTGAAGACAACTTCCACCTCCCAGATTGATCTTCATAAATATGCAATTTTTGAATATGAATGTTATGTAAAAAGTAGGAAAATATGTGTGGCACCAATGCCTAATGTAGAATGAAGTAAAATACTCTCTCCAGAGCTACTCTAAGAAAGAGGTGGGATTCTTGACCAGGAACACCCTGTGCTAAACATCACTTGCAATCTCTGCTAAACAACCCAAGAAAGCAATGGAATGTCACATGACAATTCCAGATCTAAAAAGATCCTCAACATCAATAATCACAAGCATGTCCTCATCCTTTCCTTCATCTTCTTTATATAATGTTTGAGCCTTCCCATGCCTTGGCCGCCATCTAGACTGCGTTGTGCATGTGGACAAGATCCTCCATGTTTAACTGCATTGTTTGACCAAATCATCCATCATGTCTAGGTGCAATGTACACCCTCTCCATTATGTGTGCATTAATTGCACAACACCTTCCATCACTTTATCATGAATTCTTCATGATCTTCTATTTGACATCTTCAAGATCTTAGTTGACTATATCAACCTCCATGATCTTTTGTTTGACATCTTCAAGGTCTTACTTGACTGTGTCAACCTCCATGATCTATCTCATTAATGAGACATGATCTCCAATTTCATTCACATTAGTAGTTTCTCAACTACCTCATTATGTAGATCTAGGCTTAATTAATCCACATTCACACACAAAAAGTGGATATTTATTCATTTTGAGGATTATGGGTCCCTCCACCCTTTTATTTACTTAATTCATTAAGAAAGTTAAGAACTCTAATATTCCAAATATCAGGTGAAAATTTGGGAATATTATAGTCCTCCCTGACAAAATTTTGCTTGTCCTCAAGCAAATACAAAAGTGGATGTTACAGCAAACATCCTCCCTCCAAATGGCATCCTCATGTGGAAGGTCTTCCCATCTATCACAATGTGTCATGTATGTCCAGCTCCATTGCTGCCCATCTAGAATGTCTAGAATGGCCCCCAACTGAAAATTTAGATGCCCATCCTCATCAATAAATTTCAATGTGGCAACCATATGATGATCAAATTTCTCCTCTATACATGAGATACATAAGATAAAGTGGTTCATTCCCAAAGTGGAAAGTTCCAACTCATGAACTATCTCTCCAACCCATGATACATAGAGTAGATTACATACATCAATGCCCTCATCATTAGGCATGTTGGCCATGTAGGAATCAAACATCACATCAACATAGTGAAAAATAAGAAGTAGAGACATATGGGAAAACATAAGCAATGCCAAACCATATTCTCCTAACAACAACCAACACAGTAAAGCCTCTTGCTGCCATGCTAGATAATCATGATAACAAGTAAGAGAGACATATTCTCTCAAAAGAAGCCACCTCAACAATTCTTCTTGTTGCCATGTAAAACATTAATGAGAATATGAGAGCCATACTCTCTCAAAATTAGCCATTTCAGCAATGCCTCTTTCTGCCATACCACATCATCATTGTACCAAATGTAGTGGCCATATTCTCTCAAGAGAAGCCACCTTAACAAGGCATCTTGATGCCCCATCACATCATCATTATACCAAGTACAATGACCAAAATCTCCCAACATAAGCCAACGCTGTAAGGCATCCTATTGCCACCCTCCAACCAAGTAGTGCAATGTATGGGAAGAATTCAGCCCATACTCTCCCAATAGTAACCAAAGCAACAAGGATTCTTGCTGCCTCCTTGCATTAACATGATGAAAGTATTTGAGAAACAATAAAGAAATGGACATGTGAGATGTCTCATCAACATAATACAAAGTAAATACATGAACATGATATACATCCCAAACATAAATACATGTAGATATGTGAGACATACCCCAAACTAGAGTAAATACATGGACATAAGATTTAACATGTGATGTCCAAACTCTCTTCCTAACAACCAAAGTAACCATGCCTTCTTCTTATGCATTCTATCATTGAGACATAAGGCATGAGACAAGGAAATATGAATCTTTGGGTAGTAACCATACTCACCCAAGAGCAACTAGTGCAGCCATGCTTCTTGCTGGCCTGTGTCATAGATCTGCAAGTGGTTTGGCAACCCCTTTCTCCATTCTATCAACCATTCATCCCAATGTGGATGATGTATCTCATTCTGCAAATACTTGGCATCCTCTCATTGTAAGACACCAACCTTCTCAAACTGATGAAGATCTTTGCACTTCATGAAATGTTGAAGTGCACCTCCCATGAGATCTCTTAATGAGACCTCCTTCTCATCCATGGCCTTCCAAAAACAATGAGGTTCTAGATCTGTTGCAGGTATAAGTCTCTCTTTGAGCCGTGATATGCTCATTGAGAAAGTGTCATCAAGAAAGGAGAAAATATTTCTCATATCTAGATGTCTACCATCCATCATCTTGTCCATAAGTGGCATTCCTCCAATGGAGAATACCATCCTCCCAAATCAGATTTCTATCTTTGCACTTCATGGGATATTGAAATGAAATCTCCTCAATGACCAAGTTGATCCCATAAGGATCCAAATAGGTGGTAGGCAAAAACCTCCCATCATGATGTGTAGGGCTCATCAAGAAGTATCAAACACACACATGAGAGATGTTATCCTGCATCCTAAGATGTCCTCCATCATCTATCTGCTCCCCCTTTGTTATATATATGGGAAGGTCATTGGAATGTTCCAACAATGGTTGGGCCCCCAACTCATCACTGATGCTAAATGACAACGCTGTTTCTATCCATGATGGTGAAGTTGTTGCCTCAAGATCAGATCCAAGGCTGAACATATAGTTTTGCAATGTATTGTTCAAGACAATACTCATCCCATCCTCCAAGAAACTACATTCCAACCTCAAGGGTTGTGTGCAGCTCATCAATGATACACTAGGATGACTGTTTGTCTCTTCCTTGAATGAATCAAGGCTGCTCAGCGCAGTGAAAGTTTGTTGCTCCAAATCAGCCATATATTTTGACCCTTGGTCATGCAATGTTACATTCCCATCATCATCCACATATTGCATTGAAATAACAAGAAATGAAAACATGTGCATACCTTGGTACAACTTGGGAACATATTGTATTACTACAAGGGTTCCTCCTTCAGGTGTGGTGGCTTCCCCAACTATTGATGATGATGGATACTCCTCTATGGCGTCATCAATGCTGGTACAAGTCTCCTCCTCCTCATGCATCTCCAGAATAGTGCATGGTACTCTAGATGTCAAGAGATCAAGACTACTTTGAAAAGGTGCAAGTATCTATTCTATTGATGTAAGTGCTCCTGCAGTAAGTGGTGGTGAAGGATTATTCTCCTTTGATTTCTTCTTTTCAAAATTCTTGATCAACCTTTGAGTAAATTATGTAAATGAAGTCACTCTTGTATGACTCAAATGTCTGAACCACCAAATGCTTGCTTCACCCTCAAGGTGCAACGTTGCAATCTCAGCAACTTCTTTCTCTACTACTGGATGTAGCAGAAAAAATGCATCTAACCTCTTTCCCCAAGCCTTTGATGTGCATGAGGATGACCCATGAAAGGTAGACAATAGAAATCTATTGCCCTTCATTCTTCTATTGTTGTAAGGTCTCCTTTCTTCTTTGAGCTAAATGAACTCTGGAAGAGTTAGATTCCTCTTAATAGCTCTAGGTTGCGACTTATATTATGCAAGATATTAACTTAGAATCTCATGATCTAAGTTTCCTCCATCTCTATGTCTCTTATCTTCAGAAGAGAAGGCCATAGAATGTGTCCTTGGAGTTCTATGCAATACCAGATCTTATTTTTGCTGATAGGAAGTACATGGAACTTCCTCATCTTGAAACCCTAACGTGGTTTCACTTCTTTCCTTCCTTCTTCTTTGCTTGACCTCCTGGGTGAGGTCATTCTTAGATCTGAAAAGAGATTAGATCGAACTCATTCCTCCCATCATTTTGATCTCTTCTTTATTCTTATAGCATCTTGGCTTGAAACTCACTGGTTGAGCCAAATATCATGCTCTGATACCACTGTAGTATCCCAAAAGGGAAAATGCAGTAATACTTGAACACAATATAAGAACTGCAACTGAGTAAACAATAAATATGAAGACAACATCAGAATTTACAGAGAAGCTGAGACATTTATTATATTGGAGGAGATTTAGTTACACAATGTACAAAATATGAGGAGATCTAGCCAAAGAGATGGCCTAGAATCACCTAGAAAACATGCCACAATAGGAACTTCGTAACTGGAGAGCCACTGAAGCAAATACTGCATTTTCCCTTCAGCAGAATATGAATATATAACTACAGGCTAAAAAGGAAAATGAAAATATACTTTAATCTGGAGCTCAGATGATGCCACGATTCAAGATCTGGCCAATGTGATGGATTCCCAAGATAACCCAGAAAGGATTTTCTAGATCTACAACTTTGGAAAATCACCCTCCTAGGATTTGATCCCTGATCTGCTGGGAATGATAGATCTAAAGCTAGATCTGAAAAATATATGGCTGAAATATTTCACAAGATAAAATCTAAGCTTGAAGGGTTGATCCCTCCTTCAGATCTATAAGCTAGAAGCTCTAGATCTAGCTTCTCAATCCTCCAATGATGATTACATCTGTTGCAACACAAATACCAATAGAAACTGCACTGTGAGGGAAAGAGAGGCCTTCTGCCTGCTGAAATATGCTGAAATAAACTCCAGGCTGATGGAAATGCTGATGGAGAGTTGAGGGAATGATACCTCACAGGATTACTAGCTGAAATGCTAGCAACTTCCTTCCTCCTTTTGGATCTGCAAAATGGATAGCGTAATTCCTGAAGGGATTACTGATTTTAAGAGGTCAATAAATTTTTGCCTGATGCCAGATCTGATATGAAGCTCTGGGAATAATGATATACAAGCCCAAGGTGATAGGAATAAACCCTCACCAGTTCTCCAGCTGAAGTACTAAAGATAACTTCCACCTCCCAAACTGATCTTCAGAAATCTGCAATTTCTGAATATGAATGTTATGCAGAAAGTAGGAAAAGATATGTGGCACCAATGCCTGATGTAGAATGAAGTACAATACTCTTTCCATAGCTACTCTAAGAAAGAGGTGGGATTCCTGACCAAGAACACCCTGTGCTAAACAACACTTGCAATCTCTGCTAAACATCCCAAGAAAGAAATGGAATGTCACATGACAATTCCAGATCTAAAAATATCCTCAACATCAATAATCACAAGCATGTACTCATCCTTTCCTTCATCTTATTTATATAATTTTTGAGCCTTCCCATGCCTTGGCCCCCATCTAGACTGCGCTGTGCATGTGGACACGATCCTCCATGTTTCACTGCACTGTTTGACCAAATCATCCATCATGTCTAGTTGCAATGTACACCCTCTCCATCATGTGTGCATTAATTACACAACATCCATCAATTTATCATGAATTCTTCATGATCTTCTGTTTGACATCTTCAAGATCTTAGTTGTTTGTATCAACCTCCATGATCTTCTGTTTGACATCTTCAAGATCTTAGTTGATTGTGTCAACCTCCATGATCTATCTCATTAATGAGACATGATCTCCAATTTCATTCAAATTAGTAGTTGATCAACTACCTCATTATGTAGATCTAGGCTTAATTAATCCACATTCAAACACAAAAATTGGATATTTATTCATTTTGAGGATTCTGGGTCCCTCTGCCCTTTTATTTACTTAACTCATTAAGAAAGTTAAGAACTTTAATATTCCAAATATCAGGTGAAAATTTGGGAATATTACATATTTGGCGTTTCTTCATTGCTGTCAGGCCTAGATAGTACCCCGATGGAGTCACTTCAGGAACACAAACATTGCTCTGCTGCCAGCGAGCCTGGACAGTAACCTGTCAGGGTTTCTTGCTTCACCTCTTTGTGTAGGAACCCTTTCTCTTCTTTTTCCCTTCATTTTATTTTTTTCATTTATGTTCAAATAATTGGTGCATAGGCACTTATTTATTTCATGGGGTAGAAGAGGGATCCCAATTTATTGAGATCAGAAGAGGTTGTTCCTTCAGAGTTAGGATATTCATGTACACCTCTAACATACTTGTTAAGGTTTTCCTCCCCTCCTTACTCTACTTGACTAGGTTAAAAAGGATTAACCGAAAAGATAAAACCAATTAGAGTAGGCAGTACCAATTAATATCCAAACATCGTGACTTCACTGCGATTTTATCTGACAAGGAACATATTTTCCATCCGAGTATCATAAAATTTAAAAAATTAAAGATTCGTGCAAAGAGAGGCAATAAAAAACAAACCAAGGGTTGATAGTAGTACAATTTCCTCTTGGATTTCACCATGCCCTCTTTGGAAGCCAAACAGGGTCTCCTACGGAAACTAACATATAGATAAAAACAAGAAAAGGAAAGAAGTGGAACAAAAACAAATGAACGTAAAACAAATCAAATCAAACAAGAAAGAAAAACAAAACACTACTACAACTAACCTAATCAGAGCATAGACCAAACTCACGCGAAGTGATACTCCCAATGCAGCCACCGACTCATTGTTTGGACTATGTGGGCGAGGGAATGCATGTCAAGAAATATATACAAGCATATCACTAAAAAATAAAGATAGGACAATTCAAACCATAACATTCAAATTTTGGATGAAATGCAAAAAAGAAAAAGAGAAAAGCACAAGGAAAACACTATGTAGTTGTATCATGGTGTTCAGACACATCGTGAATCGAAGAGTTGAAAACAAAAACTTTTGAATAATGTATGTGAGCACAAATAAATAAAGAATAATTTTTTGTTGTTGCCACAGTGCTTTCTACGTATTACTACTCCAATGACTGGATGATAGGATCGTGTAACACAGGTAGAGGATGTGAAAATTGTAAAATTGATTAACCTTCAATATGTGCGATGGAGTGATGAGTAACCTCAACATATTCAACACTCTTCTAATCAGAGGTGGAATTGACCTCAAGGCTACAAGAACCTGCCTAAACCATCAACTTGGACTAAATTTTCTCGATAGCTTGAGGAAGTTCCAACTCATCGGAAGTTAGATGTTCAAATATTGATGGCTTAGAAAAATTAGCAACAGGAAAATCATAATTGTGATCAACTGAATCAATGAAAGGGTCACAACAGCCACGATCAGGTAGTTCAAGGTCATGAATGGAGGGATCCTTGTTATCTGATGAATCATACAGAGGGAGAGATGAGAAACAAGAAATTTCACCCTATATGTTTTAGAAAGGTAAGAGGAGATATTGGGAAGATCATGAGTAGAAAATTCATCCTCTCCACATCTAGATGAAAAAGTGACATCCAACAAGTTTTGTGAATGATCAAGAGTATTAACATGATAAAAAACTATATTTTCACAACATTCAACAAGAATCATAGAATCGTTGAAAATTTTGGGATGATGCGGGAGACTTGCGGAAGGAAGGAATTCATCCTCCATCATGGATTCTTGTTCAACAGTGGGATCCCACACATACTAATAGTAAATGATATCGTAAGTTGGTTGTTCAACACCAACTCCATCCAAAACTTGATTCTCGTGAACATTAAAAGAGAGATTTGAAATAGAAGAATGAAAAGACTCATAATTGGAAGGAATGGTGGGAATAAAGGATGGACGTGGAGGAGATAGCACTCCATCACAACTATTGAGCTAGCAGTCCAAAATTATGCAGGAATTTTGAGCATGTGGGATGGGAGGAGGTGGTCGTACATCAACAAACGAATTTTTTTCCTTTCCCACCTCAACCTGTGGAACTATATTTTTTTGATGAGAAGTAGATATAGTGTCTCTTGGAACATAAACCTTGTCTATTGCAGATTTGTAAGCTCTAACTCCGAGGTAAATCGGGGCTGGTTCAAATGATTCCAACTCATGCAGATTTTCTAAAATGTGAACAAGATACTGAAATCTTCTAGATAATAAATTTCAATCAATTTCATATTTTGGAAATTCAAAATAGAAATGCATAAAATGATTGTGAAAATTATGTAGCGATTCATCAAGTGATTTTCAAAATTCTAAAATTTTCTTGCACAGATGTTTATAATCATACTTGTCAAAAGCATGAAACAATTATGTGAAAATATGTTTGAAAGAGTGAATGGAGCCATCGGTAAATTTGTGACACCATTGTCCTATGTGCCCTTTGAACGTGATAATGAACAAACAACAGCCAACATCCTCAATGAGGATGTTGTGTTCTGTGCAAAATTGAAGAAAAAGTTTGGTATGCTCACCCTCGCCATTAAATTTAAGAGGTGAAAAGTCATAAATGATATTCGTCAACACTTGTAATGTTAAATCTATACAAAAACATGTCAGGAGTTTGATTTTGGAAGAAGTTATTAAATGAGTGCGTAAATTCAAAAAAAAACTTCAAGGACTCATCTTGCCATCTGACCTTCCTAGCGCCAAAAATGTTGACGGTGTTGGACTTGCCAACATTCATTGGATATCCCCGATGTGAAGTCCCAACTAGACCTCACATTGTTTGGAGTAGGAGTCCTAGCAGTGGGGTGTTAATGATCTCTCTTGGTTTGCATAAACGCACAGAGTGGTGCACGATGTCTTTGGTGAGAACAAGTGTGTGACCCTGCAGAGCGTCAAGTGCAAGATATGATGGTTCCAACACATGAAGGGAAAATAAAGTGTGCCTTGTTAGAGAAATTAAGGAGTTGGTAGTTAATCAATTTCTCTTATTATTAAATTATCTTGTTTTGTTTTGTAATTATATATTTTTCTTTCATTTTATCTTTTCTTATCATCAATATTAATTCCAATGAACAAATAGAAGAAGACATAAGATGTAGGCACACTGCCAGGGAAAAACCCCACTCGTTGGGGTAAACCCAGTCAAAATTATTCCTTCAGTATATTCAAGATGAGGTGATCAAGACCCTTAAACTATAGACTTCCTCCATAAAGTCATCCCTTCATTGTGTTAGCACTGAGTTCTACTTATACCGAGATCTCCTTTTCTTGCACTGAAACTACATTCTTTTGACATGACTGAGATAGCACTGAGAGATCATTGCACCATATATGTGATAGCTTCCAAAACTAATGTGTCACTATAATGTATCAACAAAAGTTCTATAATTTGAGACCATCTATGTGGTGATCGAAACTAGTTCACTATAATATTTCCTAAGTATATAATGCTAAAACCATCGAACTTGCATCTCTATGATTAGCCTATGGTACCGAAACTTCTTCGTGTAGTTGCCCAAACTATGATGTGATATGAGCTTATTTCATATAGATACGATTTGTATTTATCCTTTCAACACCGAGCTGTAGTTTCCTTGAACTGTGTCATTGTCTTTTCATCTGAACTTGTCTCTTCACCCGAATTGAGAGATATTTGAGCTTGTTGTCTGTGTGAAATTTGAATACCTTAGCTTGGTATTTATGGTAGTTTTCCATAGTAAACGAGTCAACATTACTTAGTGAAGAGTTGTGTCTCCATATGTGTCAACTTGAATATATTAACTTGTAGATAATTTAACTGAGGCCAACTAGAAGAGGTTGCCTTGAAGATTTGTTGAAGAGACTGACGATGATGACCTTGAAGAAGATGACTTGATGGAGGAGAATTTTGGCCAAATAATAAAAAACCTATATTACATGATTTAAAAGCCCAAAATGATTCAATTTAAATTTGTAATGACTAACCTAGAAGTCCACAATGGGTACCTTTATCTAAATATGACCCAAGCATAAAACCAATCATTTAATAAGTAATTTAATAATAATAATTTTTTTTTGAAAATATATTAATAATGAATATCGAACCTAGTTACATTATTCAAAATTCCCTCTTAACTAGGGAGGTATTTGTATATAAAATAAGTACATGGAATATATCACTTTATCTTTGAATAAGTTTAGGCACCACAATGACATGGACTAGATTCCTAATGAGGGAAATCTATCCATTTGGTCTCTCAACAATTTAGGCATCGCAATGCCACAGACTAGGTTCCTAACTAGGGTAATCTATCTGAGTGGGACTAATATGGACTAAAGATTTCATCCTCTATAGGTACCATCCTGATTACTTACTAAACATCAACCCAGGTAACTAGGTGCACATCAACCCGATGCCACCCTCCCTATCAGACATCAAAACAAAGTGTCGGCCCGATTTCTTTACGGGAAATGCCATTCACTCGCAAAGGTTCAACACTTCTTGATCCACTAGTAGAAAATGATGAAATTAATGACCAAGTGACTAAAACATTTAGTCACCACAATTATTTCAAGTGAATTACTACTAAATTTGAGCAATTTTAAGTGACCGAACTAAAAATGACTAACTTAAATGACTAATTTAGTCTATGAATAAAATATACGACCACATAATAAGTGACTAAAATAAAAAAGACTAATTTAGTTTAGGGGTAAAATATACGACTCGATAATAAGTGACTAAACTAAAAGAGACTAACTTAAATGACTAATTTAGTCTAGGATTACAATATATGACTAGATAATAAGTGACATAAATTAATAATGATTATTGTAAATGACTATTACATTCCAAGATAAAAATATGACCAAATAAAAAGTACAAAAAGTATATGAATTAGTCGTTTATGTTAGTAATTTTTAATTGTGTCATTCCATAAATGGAAAAATGCAATTTTGATACCGAAGTGTTACATTTTGTTAAATTGCAATTATCTAAATTATTTAAATTCATTGTTATTTTATTTTTTTATCATGCGGTATGAGTTTATGAGAGATTACATCAGACTTGACCTGTAGCTTGAGAAACCGCAGCCTAGGGGCATCTAAGCTATCAAAATCACTAGGGGATCAAACTCGGCCTAGACCACACCAACCCTTAACATGATGATTTTTTGCCCATGAATTTTCAAACTCGTAATCTTCACATCACAAAGTGACTTAACAATACACCCCATCACCGTCTATTCTATGCGCTGTTGGCACTTTATTTTTATTATTAAAAATGTATTTATATTATATTGTATTTGTTAGTTTATATTAATAATTAGCATCCATTATAATCTCGATGACATTGACACACAACATTGATTACATTTAATTTAACATTGACATACAACATATACATAGTTTAGTGCTATGCAACCCTAAATTTCCCACATCCATTAGTAATATATATGCGTAACCCTTGGATGACACCCACATCCATCGACCATATATATGCTTAGCCCTAGGATGACAAAACTACTTTCAAGCTTTAGTATACCTTCTCAGGAAGAAACCAAGGACAAAATCACACTGTAGTTTGAAAAAGTTAGAGGTCCACTAGAAACTCGATCTCAAGAAGAAACCAAGAACAAAACCACACTGTAGTTTCAACAAAAAGTTGGAGGTCCACTAGAAATTCTATCTAAAGAAGAAACCAAGGACAAAACAACAGTGTAGTTTCAACAAAAAGCTGGAGGTCTACTAGAAACTCTATAGAACCTATTTTTGAACTGTCCATGAAAAAATTGGTTATGTTAGGTAAACTTGAGTCGAGATAGAGTCAAAGTTGACTAGGGTAATAGTAGTGGTTTTTGGGCACATGGTTTTGTGCACCCATGGTTTTTGACCCATGGTATTGCATGTAATGGAGCCTATAAAAAGGCTGGGAAGACTTCATTGTAATGTAGGCCTGGAGGTGAGCGGTGAAGGCTCACTTGGCTGGATTGGCCAAGATTTTGGCCAATGGTTAATGAAATTTCATTGGTTGGGTTTTTCCCTGGATTTGGGGTCTTCCTTGTTAAACATTGTGTTTATGTTTATGATTTATTGCTGGTTCCTTTTCATGATTATTATTCCTCTCGGTGAATTTATTATTTCTCCGGTAAATTATTGGTATCAGAGCCATGGTTCAGGTTTTGGCTTCAGATGGACGTTTTTCTGTTGCCAAGGGTTTTATTGGCTTGTGAATAGAAATATGATCTGTTGTATTGATGCAGATTTGGATCTCAAACCTAAGGATGAGATCGATGCATAACCCATTGGAGGAGTTCTCTCATGAAAGTAACGTGGACGTGCACGTTGAGATAGAAATGTAGATTTTTTTTTTTTTTTTGCTGCATGGTGAAACCATTGATGCAAAGAAGCTGGATATTGTGCGAATTTGTTTAAATATTTTAGATTTGATGCCTGTGGAAGCATTTTTGATGCGTTGGTGGCATTCGATGAAGCTTCTAAGCATAGCAACTTCATGCCAAAATGTTGGCATACGGCCGGACAATTTTACATTTCCCTTTGTATTCAAGGCATGTGGCGAGCTATCTGTTTTTTCGAGAGGGGAAGAAGATTCATACTCATGTTGTCAAAAGTGGTTTTGAATTAGATACATTTGTGGGTAATTCATTGGTTACAATGTATGCCAAATGTGGGCATTTGGAGTTTGCACATCAACTATTTGACCAAATGCCTGAACGAGATGTCATTTTGTGGGGTGCCTTGATTACTGCTTATGCTCAGAGTGGAGAAGCGGATGAAGCCTTGAGGCTATTTCATCAGATGATGTTGGAAGGAGTGATGCCTGATCCTGTTGTCATGGTTAGCGTGCTACCAGCATGTGCGCACTCGGGGTTTCTGCATCAAGGTGTGTGTCAACTTGTCGGCTTTAAGAGAAGGGGAGAAAATCCAAGGCCAGGTTGTCAAAATTGGATTTGAGTCTGATGTCTTTGTGGGGAATTTCCTCCTGGCAATGTATGTGAAGTGCGGATGTTTTGAAGTTGTGTGCCAATTATTTGACAAAATGTCTAAAAGAGATGTGGTCTCCTGGAGTTCGATTATTTGTGCATATGCCAAGAGTGGGCTTGTTTTTTGACGTATTGATATTTTTTCATCAAATGCGGTTGGCAGATGTGTCACCTGATGCGGTCACCATTGGTGATGTACTCCAGGCATGTGCATATTTAGCAGCTCTACAACAGGGCAAGAAGATTCATCATCACATAGTTAGAATGCGGCTTGAGTTCGATATTTATGTAGCTGTTGCTTTTATATACATATACGCAAAATGTGGTAAATTGGAGGTTGCTCATCATTTATTTGATAAAATTCCTCAAAGAACTGTGATCTCGTGGATGACTATGATTGCAGGATATGTTCAGAATGGACCATGAAGCTAATAATTCTCAGCAGATTCAGAAAGAAGAAAAAGATGTTATTTCAGCTGTAGCAACTGTGCTTTCTGATCTTTGTGGTCCAGGTGAATGGATGGCAATGTCAAAATGAGAGAGGATATTTGCAGGTGAATTAATTAAAAATTGATGAACCATGTATCTGAAGAGAATTCCTAGAGGACTGGGGTTACAGAGGCTGGTGACCCATGTAATCTGGCTCCAAATCCGGGGAAAAACCCAACCAATGAAATTTCATTAACCATTGGCCAAAACCCTAGCCAATCCAACCAAGTGAGCCTTCACCGCTCACCTCTAGGCCTACATTACAATGAAGTCTTCCCAGCCTTTTTATAGGCTCCATTACATGCAATACCATGGGTCGAAAACCATGGGTGCACAAAACCATGTGCCCCAAAACCACTACTATTACCCTAGTCAACTTTGACTCTATCCCGAGTCAAGTTTACCTAACAATTCCCCCCTTAAACTTGACTTGGGGATTATTGACTAAATCTAGCCAAACTTGCTAGATGAGACAACCCTGCTCACTCTAGCTCTTCCCCCCTCAAATTTTTACCCAGGGTAATTGTAAAATTAACACCCCCCCTATCACCTAGGTCTAACCCAGACTTTACCAGTGATTATCCAGGGGTACACATGCCATACCAGGTCTTACAGCAGTATGCCCATTTACATGTAAAATTAACTCCATTATAATATATATTTTTGTTTCATTGTTGCTGTCATTGTACATATGAAATCAATGTCCATATAAAAAGAACCCATCTACCGGATTACATGGGTCACCAGCCTCTGTAACCACCAGTCCTCTAGGAATTCTCTTCAGATACATGGTTCATCAATTTTTAATTAATTCACCTGCAAATATCCTCTCTCATTTTGACATTGCCATCCATTCACCTGGTCCACAAAGATTAGAAAGCACAGTTGCTACAGATGAAACAACATCTTTTTCTTCTTTCTGAATCTGCTGAGAATTATCAGCTTCATGGTCCATTTTGAACATATCCTGCAATCATAGTCATCCACGAGATCACAGTTCTTTGAGGAATTTTATCAAATAAATGACGAGCAACCTCCAATTTTCCACATTTTGCGTATATTTCTATAAGAGCAGCAGCTACATAAATATCGAACTCAAGCCGCATTCTAACTATGTGATGATGAATCTTCTTGCCCTGTTGCAGAGCTGCTAAAGATGCACATTCCTGGAGTACATCACCAATGGTGACTGCATCAGGTGACACATCTGCCAACCGCATTTGATGAAAAAATATCAATACGTCAAAAAACAAGCCCACTCTGGGCATATGCACAAATAATTGAACTCCAGGAGACCACATCTCTTTCAGAAATTTTGTCAAATAATTGGAACGCAACTTCAAAACATCTGCACTTCGCATACATTTCTAGGAGGGAATTCCCCACAAAGACATCAGACTCAAATCCAATTTTGACAACTTGGTCTTGGATTTTCTCCCCTTCTCTTAAAGCCGACAAGTTGACACATGCCTTGATGCAGAAACCCAGAGTGCGCACACGCTGGTAGCACGCTAACCATGATAACAGGATCATGCATCACTCCTTCTAGAATCATCTGATGAAACAACTTCAAGGCTTCATCCACTTCTCCCCTCTGAGCATAAGCAGTAATCAAGGCACCCCACGAAATGACATCTCGTTCAGGCATTTGGTCAAAAAGTTGATGTGCAAACTCCAAATGCCCACATTTGGCATACATTGTAACCAATGAATTACCCACAAATGTATCTGATTCAAAACCACTTTTGACAACATGGGTATGAATCTTCTTCCCCTCTCGAAAAAAACAGATAGCTCGCCACATGCCTTGAATACAAAGGGAAATGTAAAATTTTCCGGCCGTATGACAACATTTTGGCATGAATTTGCTACGCTCAGAAGCTTCATCGAATGCCACCAATGCATCAAAAATGCTTCCACAGGCATCAGATCTAAAATATTTAAAAAAATTCGCACAATATCCAGCTTCTTTGCATCAATGGTTTCACCATGCATCTTATACAAGACCTTTTCATTGAATATTACATCTCTGCTCCTAATGATTTTTTGATTTTCATAATCATATAAGCGATAACCAAAATTAACACCATATCCAATGAGGGTACATTTCTTTGATTTTGCCTCAAGCTTTGTTCTATTCTCTTTAGATCTGGAACATGCCTTACCTCCTTTAGTAGCCATTGGTTTCCATTCTGCTGTTTTACAAGAACCTGAATGTCACGAAGAAGCAATGCAGGTTGAAAGCAGGAAGAAGTGGGAGCTAGCCATGGAAGAAGAGATGGACTCCTTAATGCATAACCAGACTTGGGACTTAGTCAAGTTGCCTACAAGTAAAACTACATTGCAGAATAAATGGGTTTACAGGCTGAAGGAAGAAGATGGAGGAAAACAGAGGTACAAAGCTAGACTTGTGGTGAAGGGGTTTGCACAGAAGAAAGGTATTGATTTTGATGAAATATTTTCTCCTGTTGTTAAGATGAATTCAATCAGAACTATCTTAAGTCTTGTAGCAACAGAAGATTTACATCTTGAACAGTTAGATGTAAAGACAACATTTCTCCATGGAGATTTGGAGGAAGAGATATACATGCAGCAACCAGAAGGATATGAGGTAAAAGGGAAAGAAAAATTGGTGTGCAGGTTAAAGAATAGCTTGTATGGCTTAAAATAGGCTCCAAGGTAGTGGTATCTAAAATTTGACAAGTTTATGTCTGAACAAGGTTATACTAGATGTCACTCTGATCATTGTGTTTATCTAAAAAGGCAAAATGATGGCAGCTATATTATATTGTTATTGTATGTAGATGACATGCTTGTTGCAAGATCTAACATGCAGGAAATAAATGTGCTCAAAATAAAATTGGCAAATTCATTTGCAATGAAGGATTTGGGAGCTGCAAAACAAATCCTTGGTATGAGGATAACTAGAGACAAGAAAAATCACAAATTAACATTGTCTCAGAATGAGTACATAGAAAAGGTGTTGAAAAGATTTAATATGCACAATGCAAAACCTGTTAGTACCCCTTTTGCTAGCCATTTCAAACTTAGTAAGGAGATGTGCCCAAAGACCCAAGAAGACATGGATTATATGTCTAAAGTTCCATATGGATCAGCAATTGGAAGCTTAATGTATGCAATGGTCTGCACAAGGCCTGATATTGCACATGCAGTGGGAGTTGTAAGCAGGTACATGAATAATCTAGGAAAATAACATTGGATGGCAGTAAAATGGATTCTCAGATATTTGAAAGGTACCACAAATCAAGCATTATGCTTTGGTGGTTCAAACATTTCTCTAGAGGGATATGTTGATGCTGATATGGTAGGTGATAGAGATAACAGGAGGAGCACTACAGGATATGTAGAAGATCACAGAGGTGGATAATACAAGGTTTCAAAATCAGTGTTGTTGCACTTTCCAATGGGTTGGTGGTATAAGGAGCCAAGCAGAGGCTAGTAAGGAAATGATTTGGTTACAAAGGTTTATGGATGAATTGGGTAAGAAGTATGATATGGGCACGTTATACAGTGATAGCCAAAGTGCCATTCATCTTGAAAAGAACTCAACATTTCATTCCAGGACTAAACACATACAACTCAAGTACCATTTGCTAGGGTCAAGACAGCGACAGAGAGTTGAAGCCAGAAAAGATAACACCAGCTAATCCCCAGAGTATGCTAACAAAGTTAACTGTGAGAAATCAATGTGCTCTGGCTCAATTGGTCTTCAAGGATGATGACAAAGATGAGAACAAACTCTGTGTCCAAAGAGGAGTCAGTGGAGTCATTGTCCAAATGAAGAAGTGTGGATGGTTACAATCGCCTCCAAGTGAGTATCGTTGTGGAGCCTGATTTTCTTCCTGATTTAGAGATCCTTGGTTTTAGCTGGATGTATACCCTAGGAAAATTGTACACCCTTGCACGCGGGGGGGTGCGGGGGGGACTTGTCCCCCCTGCAGGGTCTGGGGACCAGCAGTCCCCCGACGGGGGTTTCGGGGGTAGTGCCCCTGAAGCCAAAAATAAACGTAAAATTGCCTTGTAAAAGTATAGTAATTTATAGTCAATCTGGGCCATTCATTAGGCGGATGATCTGACGGTAGAAGTTATGTTTAGTTTAGGGTTTTTTTCCCTAGAAGGCAACCCCTCACTTTTATGAGGGTATTGTATTGCGGCTGTGTAATGTGTGTGTATTCTCTGAGCGAGAAACAGATAGAGAGACTATGAGAGAGAACAGAGGATATTACAGTGGATCTGCTGTAGGTTTTGTCTCTTCATTTTGCTAGATAATAGAAATGAAGGACTGGTTGTTCGGGGTGAACGTAGCCCAAACTGGGTGAACCATGTATATCTGTGTCTCTCTAGTTTTATGTGTTTTGTGTGTTTGTATTTTCTGCATATTTTATGTGTTGCATTGCTCTGTCCTCTAGAAATTACTACAGAAATAAAATATTTACCGAGAGAATAATACACATACAAAACCCAACAAAAAATCACATAAACATAAACACATATGTTTATCCGGGAAAACCCCAAATCCGAGGAAAAACCCAACCAATGAAATTTCATTAAACATTGGCCAAAACCCTGGCCAATCTGGCCAAGTGAGCCTTCACTTCTCACCTCCAGGCCTTGACTTATAATGAAGTCTTTCCTGCCTTTTATAGGCTCCATTACATGCAATACCATGGGTCGAAAACCATGGGTGCACAAAACCATGTGCCCCAAAACCACTACTGTTTACCCTAGTCAAAATTGACTCTACCCCGAGTCATGTTTACCTAACAATTCCCCCCTTAAACTTGACTTGAGGTTTCTTGACTAATTCCAGCCAAACCTGCTAAGTGAGACAACCTCGCTCACTCTAGCTCTTCCCCCCTCAATTTTTTTTTAACCAGGGTAATTGTTAACTTGACATCCCCCCTATCACCTAGGTCTAACCTAGACATTACCAGTGATTTACCCAGGGGTACGCATGCCATACCAGGTCTTACAGCAGTATGCCCATTTACATGCAATAAAATTAACTCCATTATAATAATAATTTTTTTTTTTGGTTTCATTGTTGCCATTTTTGTATAACCATTCTCTACATTTATTCATGATGTCCTCTCCAAAGAGGACATCATAGTTGTACATCAATCTTCCCAATTCTTTATGACATCAATGTCCATATAAAGAGAACCCATCTACCGGATTACATGGGTCACCAGCCTCTGTAACCGCTAGTCCTCTAGGAATTCTCTTCAGATACATGGTTCATCAATTTTTTAATTAATCCACCTGCACATCTGCTCTCTCATTTTGACAAGGCCTCAATTGAATTTCACCTTTCCATGTGCTTCTTCGCCCTTTCACAGCACAAGCACATCCAGCTTTAGCTTGGACGCTGACCTTATTACCACCCATATAGCATGCAGTGCCCAAAAATCATGTGATAAGTATTGAGTGCATTTCCACCATGGACCTCATCAACTGCTTCATGGCCTCCTCGTCCTCCTAGGCATAGTCTCTCCATGATGAGCTACCAATTCACTGATGCTCAGCAAATTCCCCTCTCGTGGGCTACACCCTTGATCAACATCTGCTCCTATGCATCTGGCATTTGAGCCCGTTCACATGTCTCTGTGCCAAACAATAATCTCCTGTGATTCCTGATCCCACTGGTTCTGCAAAATCCAGCATCTTTGCCATTCGAGTGATCACCACAACATTGTTGGACGTCTATGTTCCAGATTTTCAATGTAAATGTAGATCTGCCTTTGTCCAGATCTCAATTTCATCTTTCATGGACCACGATGCACTTAAAAAAAAATATGTCAGAGCAGCACTATCGTAAATATCAAGCATTGTTTCCACAGTCGCTTTGAGAGCTTTCTCCATGCGCATCTCTACCATTATTGCTTATTTTCCACATGCATGGTCTAAGTGTCTCTTGCAAAACCATACCCGATCTCATGAATTTCGAACGCACAACCACTTTAGCACCATGACAAGTGCCTTCCTCGGCTAGCATATCCAAGGCGTTGTCACTGATGGTTCTTGCTCTCCACTCAGATCTTTGAATGCTCCTCATGCTGAAACTTACCATTTTGGGCTTCACACACCTATGACTGCACCAGTCCACATTAATACCTTCGCATTACACTCGCATTTTCTAGTTTTTTTGCCTTCATTCTGAGCAGAAAAAACCCATAACCGCTCTCGATCAGTTACTACTGCTTGGTTAGCAGTGGACCTGCATCTTCCCTCATATGATGATCGCATAGATGACGTGCATCTCTCCTCAACCGATTAAACTTCAAAAAATGTTCACAGTATTCCTTTGCCCAACAGATCTTTGCTTTACTCGCATCTAGATCTTGGACTACACCGATCTGAGGTTTGTGGCATACCCACACATGCACCGCCTCTTTTCTAGCAACGCCATATTAATTACACCAAAAATTGCAAATACATGTTGCGTCCTCTTCCAGCGTCAGAACCCTCGGTCGAAATACAATCTGTATTTGTAACAACAGCTTTGAATTTTCATATGAAAGAACAGATAGCACTCAACCTCCACAGCCCTGCTTCTAGCTCACGGCAGTTAGCTCACAGAGCTCACGGCTTTGCTATGGCTCCTACTCCTGGGTCTCACGGTCTCTAACATATACACAAATCTGGTATATTCCCGTCTCCATATTTCAAACATCCACGAAACAATTGATACCTTTCTCCAATATGTTGTTCTCAGTGATTCGATCCACCACTAACAACATCATATCGAACTTTCTTTCTTTTCAGATCTGCGATCAGATCTCTCCAACCATCGAGCTACTTTGTGCCAAGTCAAGTTTACCTAACAGGTTATTCTTACTTTGAATTACCATGAAACTGACTCTTTGGCGCTATGAGTTACCATGAAACTGACTATTTGGTGCCAATGTTTTTACTTTGGCTGGAGAGTTTTGGTTATTTATAACATAATTGAGACAAATTCGTGATGTGGTAACTTGGGTTTATATATTTTTTATTTATGCATTTTAAAATTTCTTCATATATTTAGGGCGGAGGAAGAGACAATGTCTTTCTTGGTGACAGTTTCTCTGCACGACCAAAGTATTTAAAAATATGCAATAAGCGCAGATATACAAAAAGTTCTGAATATAAATTTGGATCTGCTTTGTCTTTTTCCATTTTTTTATAAATAATTTGCATGAGTTAAGACATGGCGTTAGTTCTAATTTTTTGGTAAAATATCCCCTAGATCATGACATCCAACCGCATTTATAGTTATAGACAGGGAATGATATGAAAACTCTGGCTAAATACAGATAATGGTGTGATTAAACGCATTTGAGGGTTTTCATGTAATTAAGTGAAGCTACATTTGGAGTTTCTGGCTTAGTGAGGGCAATGGCATCAGTGCGGACTAGAGGAAATAAGAATGAATAAGAGAATTTATAGGGCAAGAACAGGCCTGGGCCGTGGCCACCAAGAATGGAACCCTTACCACATGATAAAAATAAAAACCCTAAAGCGTTTAAGACTTTGGCTAAGAGGACCGGATTTAGAAGTAATCACTCTAGCGATACTGTTAGAACATCTGTCGATTTCTAGATAAGTAATGTGGATGCAGGGACCAGCGGCACTGTACCCAAGCCACCGCCTCCTCCTCTTGCGCCTTTGGCCCATTGAGTGGTGGATCTAGAAAGAGGAGTTGTGAATGGTAATGGGGGTATTAAGGCAATTGAGAAGGAGAGAGCTGCGCCACCAGTGGTGGAGAATGGGATTGTTGCTAATGTTATCCCAATTTTTCCATTCCCCCCTGGTTCGGTACGTAGAGTTAAGAAAGGAGATGATTCGGATGGTGTGAAGCCTATGGAAACCTCTCGACATTATGGGATTTCTAAAGTGCAGAGAGAAACAAAGATTGATGTCATGTCCCAGTCGCAAGATGCTGATGATGTTATGCCAGCCAGGTAGTCACATATGAAATACGAGCTAAGGGAAGCCCCTGGACTGGGTAAGTAGTTCTCTCTCTTTTTACTGTTGTATACTTTCGGTTGTATGGAGATTTAAACACTTTCTCATTTAAATCTCAGACTCCACTGTACCAATTTAAACCTTTTTTTGGTCAGATTTCTCTCGATTTACCTCGATTAAAATGAAATTCAAGTATAAAAAATATGTAAAAGAACATTGGTGGAAAGTTTGCATCAAAATAGATGTAATCAATCCCCAATTCTCTAATACCATTTGTAATGTTTCATAAGTCCAAAATAGCATAGTTTATTCTGAATATGCTAAAAATAAATGGGGATTGGGAATTCCAAGTAGAATGATGATAATGTGCTTTTTTCCCAAAGAAAAATCTATGAGGTAACCCAAGGGATGCATGACATCTATAGTAAACCTGTTGGTGTAGCATGTAGATTAGTGCATCTAGCACGGATATTTGAACTAGGTACCTACTGACAGGGAACTAGAATAATGACGATGCATCATACTGCAAATTCTAAGAAACAAGATAGTATCTCCTATATATAATAATCTCACAATTAGTCTTTGTGTAGGCTCAGTTTCGGGCTGATGTACCATTTACTTCCATAAATGATCCTTTACATTGGCTAGAGGGTCGTAACAGTTGATCAATGCTTACTCACTCTAGATTTTAACAAATGAGAGCATTGAGCTACCATTATACATTGTGCATTCTAATTAGTGTATACATTTAAAGGTGTTGCTTCAGACTTCATTGACCTGCTATGTAGAATATCACCTATGGTACAAAGTGAATTTAACTTCCCTGCAATTACTATATAGATGTTTATGCATTATAGGCTGTCACTGGAGAATGATTGTAACTATATAGTATACCACATTCCAAACAATGTTATGAGAGGATGTTTCACATTGCATACTGCAAGTTGAAAATATATTGAATACCACAGTCCAGATAATGTAATGATAGGATGCATGGGATCGTTACATAGATGGTCATACATTCATCGATTATATGAGTCCATCAAATTATTCAGCAAAATCTACCATATCTAGCTTCCCTTGCTCCCATGGTTTCTGAAGCCCCTGCATTGACACTATGGAAATTTACTGGTTTGATTTACTTCAGATGATTCTCTTCATTTACATATTTGGTATTAATTTCACATTAGAGTCAAGAAATATCGTTGTTAAATATTTGAACCTGGGTGGCGTGATATCGGTGCCCAGTTTGATCCAGGATAGTTTCTGAGAAATGTTGCACAACACAGATGCATAGAGTGACAATGTTGATAACTATTCAGAAATCCACACAGTCTCAACTGAAGACGAACATAAATGAAGTGGTTCCTTGGATACCAATTGCCAACTCAATACCACTCTGATTTTGGCAAATGACACACTTAGCATAGGGGGAGGAAATTTGGAAGTCTTACCTTATGTTTTTGTTACTGTCCCATTTCGAGGTGCAAATATCTATTAATTTCAATTAAAATGTCCAGAAAGTCTTTTGCATCACCATCGCTATCATTAGTTCTGCCATCTCATATCTATTAATTTCAAGTAAAATGTCCATAAAGTATTTTTCCTTGCTGTCGTTGTCATCAGTTCTACCCTCTCTTCTAATCTGGATGTGAGCCTCTACAGATCGTTCCAACAGCCCAAATATAATACACATATTCTTGGTTATATCACGGCTCACACCCTGATGGTCCAAAATTCGCAGAAAAGGAAAGTAGTCAACCAGGTTCGGCTTTCCCCTAATTACCATCAATTTGTTGACCGTTTCTTTGAATTCTTCAATGGCCTGAGAGTCCCATCAGAACATATTTTGAGAAAAAATCAAGTTTCCCGATAGATTTAGACTTGTAAGAAACACAGTGTGCCCAATATTTACCCCCTTCGCCTTTATAGAATCATAAAAAATGGATTGAATGGTGGAAAATACCTGAGACAAGGCCTCCAGTCTCAAACAAAAAAAATCACGGAACCAGATTCATAAGGTTAGTCACGAACCACCATCTTCGAGGAATATTTATTTCACAAAGAAACGATATGCGGGTCTGAGTGGGGCAATGTTTAGTCAGATATATCATGCATTTTATGGAAATCATGCCAGTGGATCTGCTGGTGTGATTTTGTTGCTGGGTTTGCTGCCCAGTGCAGTTTCTTTCGTTGTTATGTTTATAGTTCATCCCACAAAGGAGACCACAGAAAAAAATGAGCTGAAGTGATTCTACCATTTTCTCTACATAGTTCTGGGATTGGAAGGGTTTCTCATGGTTCTCATCGTGGTTGAGAACAGCTTGGAGCATTTTCAGTTGCAGGCTACATAATCGTAGTTGCAATTAATAGTGTTGTGTTATTACCTTCTATGCAGATTTTATGGAAGGAACACGGTATCAAAACATTTATGGATAGTAACAAGCCATAATAATAATTTTAGAAGATAATAAAGTTTCAGGCATGCAAAGGACATTTTGGGATAATGCCAAAGACATATTAAACTCTCTTTTAAGGGTTCTCCTTTAAAGGGCTTGAAATGCACTCTATTAAGAAACAATAAACCTTATGAAACACAAAATGAGGGCTTCAATTGAGAAATTGGGTATTGTGTTCTTCGTTCAGAATATTTTGTTTATAATGGCTTCGGGTTCTTTTATCTGTTGCTACTTTTTAATTTTATGGAAGATTATGCTAACAGGCATCAACCACAAATAAAGACAAGAAAACTGGGGCCTCAGTTGATGGTATAAAAATCATGATCATCAATTTTTTTAATTGACCTGAAAGTTAAAAACTGTGACAAAACATGCAGCTCAAATTGCGAATGGAATGGGAGTTGGAATTTTAGGGCCCACTGTGTCCAAATTTTCAAATTTCATAGAGAGAAAAAGAAAGTACATTGCACTCAACGATCTATGAGGGTTCCAAACAAAGGCCCCAAAACCCAACGTTTGAAATCTAATCAATAAAGAATTTAAAACTTTTGTACCCGAAGCGACAGTCCTGCAGAAGGAAAAAGCGCATTCAACTCCAAATTCAAAGCCAATCACACTTATTACCTTAATTCTAACAACATTGTTAACTTACAATGATATTATTATTTATTAATCAATGAGGGCCTCAAGGAGCACTATGTTGAACTATGAAGTAGGGTTTTTGGGACTGTGTTTAAGCCGCAGGCAAGGAAAGTCATCGTTTTGATTTTTTTGTCTGTCATTTTGTCCCAACGATATTGCTGGAACATGAAAATATTTATTTTTAATAGATATAATTAACCAATTATTGGGAAATACCTTTTTGGTTTTGGAAAATATTATTATTATTCGATGGAAGTGTAAATTTTAAATTTTTATAATTAACTAGGAATGTTTTTTAAGCTTGTTGAATTTATTACATTATCAAATTGTTGATTTTGGAATTGGATTTCGAGAATTTTAATTTAATTAGCTAAGATTCATTTAAACTATGAATCTATTAAGTATGGAAAAATATCAAATCTCATAAGATACAAAGTAAAAAGAGATTTGATCCTTTCTCTACATTGGATAGATTTTGATGAAATCCTGTGGAAATTTTTAGAAATCCAAGTTATAGTTGTGAAGTTTTGGAATTTCAGGTGCTCAAGGGGTTCCCGAGGGTGTTGAATCCATTTACAACATTCAAAAAATGATTCAAATACTCCCAATTTCATTAATTTTGGAAACAAAAATAAAAATCATTGAATTCCTACCAGAAAATCATTGTTTGAGTGAAATTGTCCACTACTTGGACAAGTCCTAAATATAATAATTTTTTATTTATTAGGAATATGGATTTTGTGATCCATAAAATTTATATAGAATATTTCTGTGATAATCAAAACTAAGCATATTTAGTGTCGATGCATTTAGAACCATCCATTTTGGTTCTCGTTCTAAACACTTCGACAAAATATGCTTACATGTGATTATCACAGATTCTATATATATATATATTAAATTTTTTGTATAATTTTTTTTTAGTTTTTTTTAGTTTTATGTATTTTAACGAAGTCAAAATGTATTATGGACAATTATAATTATTAATTATTTTTATTTTCATTAAAACCAACTATAATGTCATGAAAATCATTACATAATACTAGAAACCACTAATTTCCTCCATCACTCAAGTGCTCTCAAGTGCGAAGTCTCGTGGCCTCCTGTATGTACAAGGCTAGACATCTCTGGTATGGGTATATAAAGAAGCTAGATAAGGTCTGGATCCCTCTGAAAAAGAAATGGAATCTCCCACGAATCTCATAGTGAATGGGGCAGTAGAAGATGAAGTGCTCCTCCGACTCAGTCTCTCGGAGGTGGCACAACTGGAAAATCCTGTCTAATCGTGCAATTTGATGGTCAGTCTCAATCCGCAGTTTATGAGAACCTACTATAATCTGACCCTAGGGAATCCGAAGTGTTTGCATCCAATGGCGAAGTGTGTAATGGGACCGAAAATGAGTCCATATCTCAACAACATGAAGTGCTTAGCATGGAAAGACAGATTTGGACGTAACCCATCCAGAGGGTTTATCCAAATAACCTGTACATATTTACTATAAATATCCTCTCGGATGATTTTTTTCTTCTCTTGTTTGGTTTGTAGGAGGTGGCCCGGTGCACAAAAAGAATACTTGAATGGAGGGAGTTGGTATATCTGATACCAACTGAAGTAAGGAGATCTGAGACTCCAGCATACAAACATCAGGATCAAGCCGAAGGAATCACTATTGCAATGGAATCTAATGAAAGGTAGGCCATGTATGGATATCGGTCCTGCCCCTTTGATGTATCTGCAAAACCTTGAACACGGTGAAGAAGAGAGATGATACCAAACATTGTCTCAAGGCGAAAGGGGTGAGATCCAAACTCTGCAAGAATGATGGGTCGAGGAACTGTCTGCTTGCACCAAATGATGCAATGAAGAAGGGTGATCTACACTCTCTCTACAGAATACCAATTAGACTCTAGTAAGCTAGGAACCCAAACCTCTTAACCATTTTTGGGTGCAGGAATTACACTTAAGCAATCTCCTCAACACTTAATTTGTCAACCTAGGGGATCCATAAACTTAGAGATGAAGCACAGGCAATGCCAGAGATGGTATGAATCTTCCTAATATAAATCCCTACTTTCTTTAAAGGAAAGATTTCAAAATCAAATTAAAAAGAGAAAAAGGCAACTTGAACCATCAAAATAATGTAAGACTGGAACAAGAAAGAATGCATTTGCAAGAGGGAATTAAAGATAAAAGGAAATCACTCTAGATAATTATTGTTTAACTACTGAGTGTGTGTTTTCCTTTAGCAAAGACACTTAGTAGTCTCATCATATGGGCCCTTAAACCTGTTCCTTTAAATATTTCATTCTTGCGCTAATATGTCCCGCACTACCGCAGTCTGCTTGCACTAGTGCAGGAACAAAGATTTATGCAGAAGGTATAAATGATGTATTTATTAAAGTCTTTTTACTTCATGCAAGGGCTTAAACTTTTCCAGGTTCAAAGCACTTAGATCCTGTGGCAAGAAACTAGTTCTTGCACCGGATCAGAGCTTCCTGCACTCAGCATTTAATTTTTAAAATGAGTGCTTAATTATTGCAAGTGCTATTATACTGTTAAATCAAATTGCATGCATAAAAAGTGAATGTTTCTGATCTTAACAGAGTGCAGGAATAAAGAAACAATCAATATACATTTATCTTGTCATAAGAATTTAATGAAAGAAAGAAGATTGCGGGAAGTAGACTAAGAGGGCTTGCTGCATCACACCAACGTGCATTAGTGAAGGTTTAGTTCTCCTGCTTGGACTAGGTGGGGAAAACTATTACACAACATTTTGTCACCGTCCCTGTAATCCCTCGTCCCGTACATTGGAGGACTATTCCCATGACTTGTGAATAGTAAAATGTCCTGAAAACACCTTGATGGCATCCTTCTGCATAAGGGCAAGAATTATCATTGAGAACATTTCCTCAGGAAAGCCCCAAAAACCCATGTTTGGCATTGGCGCGAGTAGCGAGTTCATCCCTCATGCCAATGGGGAAAATTCACACTAGTGGGCGCGCCAGCTGGCGCTTTGTCCCTGTGTTGCACCTGTGCCAAGCCTATTAAGGAATTTTTTTTAACAATAGAAGGCGGAAGTTTGATTCTAACAACTTCAGAATGGATCATCAAAAAGGGGTTGGGTTGTTTGCTTCTGGATCTCCCTGTTTAGGAAGTGGTTTTCCACCTCTCATGGAACCTTCCTAAGAGATAGGACTCTCCCCCATGATTATAGGGAGCCTAACTTCTCCTTCTCCCTATATAAAAGCCTACCCTCTCCATTTGCTAGCTAGCTGAACTTTTGGGAGGGAAATTATAGCTGAGTGACAATCAAGAGCAGAGCTAAGGAGAACCCTGTGAGAGAGAGAGTTCTGTCGAATCCCTGACGAGCTTTGTGAGACACGTCTCGCTGGAACCCTGTTGAAGGAAGATCACGATGTTAGAGCACTGGTTGTAATCTTTCTCTTGTATCTTAATATACATGACTCTGCTATTGGTTCCATGATTGTGTTTTTCCATTATATAATGCAATTTCATTCGTTCCTCTCTAACTGATTGATAGTTATAAAAGTGTGAAATATTACGTTGCATGTTGTCTCTCTTGTTTGCATGTGTATAGGTATCTGGATGTAACAAGCTCACGGATCGTGACCTGTCTAGCTAGGAATGGAAGCACCACTTCTTATTCGACAACAACAGTGAAGGAATCACGGTAAGCGATCTATCGCGATTCTATCTTTTGTAACTAGGAATCAATAGCTTTGTGTGTTTCGATTGTTGCTAGACCCACTCTAGGGCTAGTGGGATTGCCTCTGTCCGCAGAGGGGATTTACCTCCACAAAAATTTGGCGACTCTGCTGGGGATTAGTGGGAGTTGGTCCTTCCTCCATTAGGTTGTTTTTGGCCTTTTGTTTGATTATTCTTCTTTTCTGGTTCACCTTCCTTGGTGTTAAAACCTTGTTCAGCCCCCAAAAGACTAGATCTAGCCTCTGTTAGTTCATTTTCATCATTTTTATAGGGTAAAACTGATTGGTGAGGTTATACCTCTGACAGTCGCGCCAAAGGGTGCTAGTTTCCAGTTAGGCCCCTATGCCATCCCCTGTTTCACGCAGATTACAGCCAAACAGGTGCGCCAACCCTGCTTGGTTTTAGGGTTTTCCTGTTCTTGGACTCTCTGAGCTTGAGTTTTGGTCCTGGTTCATTTTTTCTGATTGATTGAGTGCTTTGAAGTCATTTTTTACTATGTTTAGCCCTTGCCCTCTGGTTGTTCACCCTTTTTTGTCAGTCTTGCAATTTAGCCCTAGGGCTTCTAGGTGCTTCAGTGTGCTGAGCCTCTCGTGGGAGTTTTGGGTCTTTTCTTTCCTGGTCAACTTTTTTTTTGCTTCTTTGCATTCATCTTGCTAAATCCCATTGAATCATTGCTTTAATTAGTGATTGTCCTCTCTTTTGTTCAATTTCACTTTGTGTTGCTCCAAGCCTAGATCACACAGTTTCTTTGAGTCTCTTTTAATATTCTTCTTCGCTTTGAGGGATTTCGTCATCAGTTTGAGTCTTTATTGTGCTTTTTTGAGTTGAGTGAACTTGTTTTGTTTCAGCTCTCTCTTTATCATTCTCAAATTGATGTCTTCATCAGTTTTTCATCTATTTAGTGCATTTTCTCTAATATATTGAAAAATACCAAAAACAAAATCTTTTGCATTTTGATTGGCATAGTGAAAATTGAAAACTTTTTCGCATTACTAGCATTCTATAATTCTAGAGAAATTTTTTCTAGTTTCATTAGCTTGCATTGAAAATAGTAGTGGATGTTTTTGTGTGTTCATTTTGCTGTCTTTTGAAAGCTCTCAACTCTCCTGTAGATAACTCTTCATTGAACAAAATGATATTTTGGGGCATGTAGTTTGCATATAGAGATTTTATGAGATCCAAAATTCGATAGGGCCTTGAAATCGAAACGTAAATTGATGATCAACTTTAAAATTTACTGAATTAACCAAGGCAACATTGAAACTTAAAGAAACATCTAGTAGTCTAAGGTAGAGATGTGTTTCAACGTCTTTAAGCCTAGTAGCTGTCACTCGCCATCTGGATACAGACATCGTTAGTATGGACTTGTGCTCCCCGTACTGTCATGTATATAAAGGGAGACCCCATTAGGTTGCAAATCCTTTATCCATAGGAAGCCGAGTCTACCGCCTTTTACCCGTGATACACTAGACACAACATTAAGAGAGATTACTGGCATGTACCTTAAGTCCTTGGTTGATTTCTCTTTCATTTTTACCAAGGTGTATATGGCAGTTCACAGGTATCTGGTACACCCATTTACCTAGATTACCAAAGCAGTCATTTTGATCTTCATTGACTCCCTAAATTTTAAAATATAATCAAGCGCTTGTTTCCAAACTGAAAGTGATAGAGTCATATTTTACTCGTTTCTAGACTCTTAAAACATGAAACAGTAAAATTTCTAGTTTCAATGTGGTAAAATTAATCGCCTACGATCACATGCCCATTTAGAAATTGATTTTTTGACCTGTTTTTGTTTGCCTTGGTTTTTTCCCGTGTGTCTTTGTTTCTGATCTCTTCCTCTTTTTGCTATATTCACAATAGAAAAACCATCAGTTTAGTCTACTGGTAGTCCTTATATAGACGATTCATCAAAGGTCTCTCAGTCATCTGCTGAGCATCAGCAGCCCGTTGTATCCGAGTTTCCCGACGAGGGACCGGTTGTATCTGAACTTCCCTTTGGAGGACGAGTTGAGTTCAATTGGCCCTTGTCCAATGCTTGGTTTGGATTTGGATTTGGGGAACACTTCCCTCCTCTTACATCGGGATCACTGTTTTTTACTGCTGTCATACCTCCTAGTCCCCATGTTCTTTTAGAAGATCTTATGGCAGTGTCAGATATGGACTCATCTAGTCCTACTCCTAATGAGGGAATTCCTAATTCTAGTGAATACTACCAGCTTTTTCTCGAAGACATCCCTAAACCATTTGTTCTGTCTTCACCTAGTCCATCGCTCCTAGCTGGATATAGGTCTTTAAGTTAATTCATGGCTGCTATTGTCTCTATGGGAATATCGACTCCATCCATGGAACCGACCATTCCCTCGTTAGGGATGTTGCCATCGAAACCTCTCATGACATCTCCTTTTGTCACATCGGTACCTGTTATACCTACTGTCTGCGTGGCTGCATCTATGTCTGTTGTCACCACTCAGTTGACTAGGACCTCATCAGTTCCTGAAGACGTTTATATAGCTTCTGCCATTCCCGAGAAAATTTCTCCCGAGGAGTACAAGATGTCTTTACAGCCCCCGATCTCCGAGGTTGGTGAGTCCTCTCAGGATCTTAATTGTCCTTACTTTTCTCATTATGGAGCGGATGGTGCCTCGATCTACTATCAATATGATGAGCAGGGCAACCCCATTCGTTTGCCTGCTCCTGAGGCTTACCAATATATTAACGGTTTTATATCTACTTTGCCTATGCAACCTTCTAATCAACAAGGACAACCCTTTCAGGGACAACCTTTGTTTTAGCAAGGATATGCTTCTGGCCCACAAGGACAACCCTTCCAGGGACAACATTCAGCCCAGCCAAGGTATGCATACGGCCCGCAAGGAAAACCCTTACAAGGAAAACCTTCGGTCCAACAAGGATTATTTTATGGCCCGCAAAGGCAGTCTTACAATCCTCAAGGTCAACCTCTTCAGCCTCACCCTATGGTCCAACCAGGGAAACCTCAAGGACTGGCAGGGAAACCAGGGTATCAACCTGGACCTCCATATGGTCCTGGGGGGCAGACCCATCCTTCTCAACCTTTGGTGCAACCTTAGCAGCCTCATTTTCCAATTGGTCAAAATTTTGCGCAGCCAAGGCCATATTATGGTCCTGTCATAGGTCAACTTGGTTATCAGGCACAACCTGGCCCACTCTCGCCATCAGGCCAACCTACTCATTTGGGTCAACCCGGTGCCCCTCATTAGCCAGGTCAACCTGTTCAACCAGGGCAGCCTGCATAGCCTGTTAACCTTGCTCAACCGCCGATCTATTCTACGCCACAACCAAATCCACTTGTGTTCTCAACTTATTCGACTCAGTAGGGCCCCACTTACTAGCATCTCGTTCGACCCCAAGGATGAGGGGCAAACCCATCCTTCCTGACTGGTTTACAACCCGCCCCAAGGTTCTCGTTATTACCCTCAACAGCCAGGCTATACTTATACTCTTCAGCAAAATCCGTACACTGCTCAATCGGGGCCCACGTATAATCAGAATTAGTACCCTGGTTATCAACCCCCGTATCCTGGTTTTCAACCATCGTATCAACCTAATTATCCGGATTATACCCCTATGGTTAGAATCCTCCAGGATAGAACCAATGGGGTCAGAGTTATGCTCAAACAGGATGGAGTACAGGTACAGGTCTTTATCGGGGACCTGGCATGCCTTTTAACCCTCAATTACCTTTTCTCGCCATGTTGGAGTTACTGGACGTGTCCAAATTGACCAATGATCTGATTCTTCATAATATGTATTGGCCTCCGGTTCCAACGAAGGTGCCTGGTGATTGTCCTAAGTTTGAGGGAAAATCTAGAGAAGACCCCCAAGCACACGTCATAACGTACCATTTATGTTGTTCTTCGAATTCTTGAGTGGATGACTCGATTCATGTGCGTCTTTTCTAGCGCACTCTCACCGACACTGCTACTAAATGGTATATAGAACTGTCCCATGGTATTTTTCAAGATTTTAATACTCTAGGTATGGCATTCCTGACACATTTCTAGTTATCAGTTCGTTACGAAGCCGGGACGCATCTCCTGACATCTCTGAAACAGGACAAAGCTACTCATATTTCAGACCACATTCAAGAATGGATACGTCGTCGTCGTCTGATCAAGTTTGAAATTCCCGATCAGCTTCTAATTCACTGGTTCACTACCTCTTTTGTCAATAAGATTACACAAGACATTGCTATGGGGGCATGTGTAACCAAGGAACAAGCCATTGCTCGTGCCCAATACCTCGATTTAGTGTACTCTCAGTCCGGCACATTATACGACATCTTGACTGATGCCCCGCGACCAGGGACCTCTAAAGCGCCAGATACTCCATCAGTATACTGTGTTATTGGTTTCGTCTCTCAGACTTCTCGCAAGTCTTCCAATGATCAGGAGCTCAAATCTGAGCTTGGGAAAAAGCTCAAAAATGAAAGTGCTAAAATTGATTTGGAACATAAGTGACGGGATAGGCCTCGGTGATATGATCCTGGCACCATGAATGGCGCTCAAATCCGTTACCGTATGAAGAATTTATTGCACTTTTAGTGGAGTGGGTCCGACGGAGCACGAAGGGGCCAACCCTCCTCCCATGGAACCTCATCATATGACCAGTGTAGGAGCTTAATGATTAAGAGCGTTTAAGGAGCCTAATATCAAGTTTAATATTTAATTAAGCTTCAGTTTAGTGGAGTTTAATATGGCGGAGATTCTGGAGGCACTCCCAAATTTAGGTGGACTTCCACTTTTAGTGGAGTTAACTGGCAGTTGCCCCACATTTAGTGGAGGAAATTTGGGCAAATTTGTTTTGGTCATAACTTTCTCATTACTCAACCTTTTGGAACGAATTTTTTTTTGATTTGGTATGTTCTCATCATTTTGGACTCAATGGTGTAGGTTTTAGAGCCATGGGAACTCATTTTCAGCCTGTTTAGCTTCGGAGAGTTTTTTGAGCCATTAGGGCCATTTTGGGTTTTGAGTTTGGTTGAGCTGTGGTTAACCTTTTTTGGTGAACCAAAAGTCATTTTCGACTATTTCCTGCATTTCAGAGCCATTGGAATAGGTCTTAGCTCTGTTTGAAGACTTCCAGAGGCCGAAAAACTTTAGGAGAGTTTTCAGGGAAACCATGGCCATTTTGGGGTTTGAGCTGTTTTGAGTTGTGGTTATCAGTTTGAGGTGAAAAAAAGCTCTATTTCAGATAATTTCGACCTTATGAAGCCATTGGAAGTGGTTTCAAAGGAATTTGAGGACTTATACAGCCCAAAAAGTTGTAGAGAAGTTCAAAGCACTAGCAGGACATTGATGAAGAAATCACTGTTTATGGTAATCTTTCACTGTTTAGTGAATTTGAAAAGGCATTATTAGCTTTTTCCTGCCTTCTGAATAATTTTTTATATTCATATTTTTCTATTGAGACACTTATAATATTGTATTGCATTTGAGAGCTTTTAATACAAGAGGACAAGCCCATTTTGGGAGGCTTGATCCAGGAGATGTAGCCCAAGAGTTGGGGTGAACTCCTATATTATATTGATGTTGTGTTTTGATATTATATTGTTGAATATTGTTGCTGATACCCATGTTAATTTTCAGCAAAAAAAATTACACTTAAGATATATAAACAGTGAAAAGACATACACCATTTGCAAGCTCAATTTTCGCATAACATCAAGTTTAAAGCAAGATCATTTTAATTAAATCTGAGTGGTTACTTCTATTATTTATTTAGGCAGAGTCTGTAAGAGGGCCAGGTAGCCTCTGGATTCATCCTTTCTTTGAAAGGTGAAATATCCGGTAAATGCCCCTACAGTCTATCTCTGTATTAGAAATATGAAGTTCTCACATTTTCAGATTTAAACTTAGAGGAATATTTGCACTCATTTACGTAAATGAAAATGGATACCTTGCACCCTTTTCAAGTACCTTCCATTTTCAGATCAGATGGTATCAGAACTCGGTTGAGCATTCCTTATGGTGCAAAATTTTTTAAAACAGTGTAAGAGATTTACTGTTTTATTGGTTGCAAAATGGTTGCATGTATGAGTTTTCTTGAGTTGGAAGGATAGTTGTTGTTAGCTGAGTCTTGGAAAGGATTGAAGACTATTTTCCTTACCCAATTTACCTCAAGATTATCTTCGGAAAACAAACTCCAATAGTTTTTGTTTTATGGCTGCTTGAATGAGGAGGGGTCTTTATTGACATTTGGTTAAAAGCTTATCATTTGGTGGAAAGCTTTGAGGACTTTTCTTTGGAAGTTCCTTTTGGTTGCTTTGAACATTTACATAATGTCAACTTCTTCAAGAAGTGAAGTTTCCTCCTTCACGAGATTCTTCAATGATGACATGAAGAATGAGTTCTTTAAGGTGAAGGACATGGTGCAGATTCTCATTGAGTATCAAAGAGAAAGCGTTAAGCTTCATGCACAATTGCTAGCTATGCAGGAAGAGAAAGAAGCCATTCTTCAAAGACTGCATGATATGGAGTTGTAGCTTCTTCAAGCTCAAGAAGCTTTGTCCAAGAAAATACCTCATCTTCAGGATGTAAATCATGAGGTAAATCATTCTGATTTGTCTTCAGTTTCCTCTATTGAAAAGTGTTTTGGTTCTTTTGAAAGGCATACAAGAGGTATTGGGTCGAAATTGATGTTGAAAATGGGCTATCAAGAAGGAAAAGGTTTGGGAAAGCATGCACAAGGCATTGTTGAGCCTATTTGTGTTGTGGAGCGTCCCAAGAATATTGGTCTTGGCTATGAGCAACTTAATGGCGAAGCTTTGAGCACATGCATTCAAGAATGTGATGCAAATTTGAAGAGAACATTTCTGCCAAGTTCTCAATTACATCAATGTCATGATGGCAATCCTCCTTACCATTTTTTGAAGCCTTTGTTGCAGCAAGAAGATGGTAGACATGCAGCTTATGGCAAGCATGCAAAGCAACATAAGAGGATTTCTTGTACATATTGTGGTCGATTTAACCATCATGTTTCGAGATGCTGGATGAGGAAGAAGGCACACAAGAAGCAGATGAAGCAAAGACAACCTTCAAAGAATGTGCATATGATTTGCACTTTTTTCCAAAAGAAGGGACATGTTGTCTCTCATTGTTGGACTTTGCATCTAACTCGTCGTCCCACGCACATGCAGCAAGAGGACACAAATATTGGTGAAGGTGGAATCATGGATTCCATTATTGATGTGGAAAGGGAAGTTTCACATGGGGAAAATTTGTAGCAGCAAAATTCGCCATGGAAGTGGCTTGGCGAGAAGTGGATGGACTTCTTGACACAGTAAGACGTACTCCTTTTGTACATATGAAAATTTCGGATGTATGCATGTATTTTGTTGTAATATCTTTTTTTTTTGAGCCACCTTAGATCATTGATCAAGGCTGCGTTGTAAAGTTTCACTCTGTAAATTTCTCGCCAGAAATTTCTGTGTGAGTTCAAGAAGGTCAATTGTGGACAGTTGTGGACAAGCGCATTAAAAAAGGGAAATGTCGATTTCTTTTCATTTGTGGTTCAAATTCACTTGATTTGTAAGGAAAAAGTGTTTGAAGGGTTGAAGAGAAGAGGATTTTTATTCTCTCATTTGCTGTACTACAGTTCATTTCTTCATTTCAGTAAGCTTTTGGGGACCAAAAGCCTCTCATTTGGGAGGTGTGATCAGGAGCTCAAATTTGAGCTTGGGAAAAAGCTCAAAAATGAAAGTGCTCAAATTGATTTGGAACCTGAGCGAAGGGATAGGCCTCGGTGTTACAATCTCAACGACATGAATGGTTTGAAAAATTAACACCGTATGAATAAGTTATTGCACTTTTAGTGGAGTGGGTCTAGCGGAGCACGGAGGGGCCAACCCTCCTCCCATGGAACCTCATCATATGACCAGTGTGGGAGCTTAATGTTAAGAGCGCTTAAGGAGCCTAAACTTAAGTTTAATATTTAATTAAGCTTCAGGTAAGTGGAGTTTAATATGGTGGAGATTCTGGAGGTGCTCCCAAATTTAGGCGGACTTCCACTTTTAGTGGAGTTAACTGGCAGTTGCGCCACATTTAGTGGAGGAAATTGGGGCAAAGATGTTTTGGTCATAAATTTCTCATTACTCAACATTTTGAAAAGATTTTTTTTTTGATTTCATATGTTCTCAGCATTTTGGATGGAATGGCGTAGGTTTTAGAGCCATGGGAGCTCATTTTCAGCCTGTGTAGCTTCGGAGAAGCTTTTTGAGCCACTAGGGCCATTTTGGGTTTTGAGTTTGGTTGAGCTGTGGTTAACATTTTTTGGTGAAAAAAAAGTAATTTTAAACTATTTTATACATTACAGATCCATTGGAATAGGTATTAGTTCTTTTTAAAGACTTTCAGAGGCCGAAAACCTTTAGGAGAGTTTTTAGGGCCACCATGGCCATTTTGGGGTTTGAGCTGTTTTGAGTTGTGGTTATCAGTTTGAGGTGAAAAAAAGTTCTATTTTAGATAATTTATACCTTATGAAGACATTGGAAGTGGTTTAAAATGAATTTGAGGACTTCTACAGCCCGAAAAATTGCAAAGAATTTTAAAGCACCAGTAGGACGTTGATGAAGAAATCACTGTTTATGGTAATCTTTCACTGTTTAGTGAATTTGAAAAGGCATTATTAGTTTTTTCCTGCCTTTTGAATCAGTTTATATATTCATATTTTTCTATTGAGACACTTATAATCTTGTATTATAATCATATGATACATGCAATTTCTTGAAAGGACATAACCCATTTTGGGAAGCAGATCCAAGAGATGTAATAAAGTTAGAATTTCTATTTATGCTATTTTGTGTTTTGATATTATATTGCTGAATATTGTTGCTGATACCCATGTTAATTTTCAGCAAAAACAATTACACTTAAGATACATAAACAATGAAAAGACATACACCATTTGCAAGCTAAATTTCCTCATAACGTTAAGTTTAAAGTAAGATCATGTTAATTAAATCCGAGTGTTTAATTCTATTATTTCTTTAGGCAGAGTTTGTAAGAGGGCCAGGTAGCCTCTGGATTCATCCTTTCTTTGAAAGGTAAAATATCCGGTAAATGCCCCTACAGTCTATCTTTGTATTAGAAATATGAAGTTCTCACATTTTCAGATTTAAACTTAGAGTATTTTTTCACTCATTTACATAATGGAAAATGGATACCTTGCACCCTTTTCAAGTACCTTCCATTTTCAGCAAAGTCCATTAAGCTGCTCATAGCCAAGACCAATATTCTTGGGACGCTCCACAACACAAATAGGCCCAACAATTCCTTGTGCATGCTTGCCCAAACCTTTGCCTTCTTGATAGCCCATTTTCAACATCAATTTGGACCCAATACCTCTTGTATGTTTTTCAAAAGAACCAACACCCTTCTCAATAGAGGAAACTGAACACAAATCAGAATGATTTACCTCATGATTTACATCCTGAAGATGAGTTATTTTCTTGTACAAAGCTTCTTGAGCTTGAAGA